>MU865042.1:0-109799 GCA_033576145.1 Cladorrhinum samala | reverse complement strand
TGCGGTTCCGGGCGGGGGGCCCGGGGGGGTTCCTAGGTTTGTTGGGGACGTTGCCCGTTTTGGTATTTGTTTTGGGGTTTACCAGTTTTATTTTTTTTTTTTTTTTTTTTTTTCCATTTTTTTTTTTTTTTTTTTTTTTTTTTTTTTTTTTTTTTTTTCCTTTTTTTTTCCGTTTTTTTTTTTTCCTTTTTTTTTTTCCCTTTCTTTTCCGTTTTTTTTTTCCGTTTTTTTTTTTTTTTTTTTTTTTTTTTGGTTTTCTTTCTCTTTTATTTTTTTTTATTCCTTTTTAACTTTTTTGGCTTTTTTACCTTTTTTTTTTTTTTAATCTTTTTTTCCTGCGTTGGACCTGGTAGCCCAGTCCACATTCGTTATTCCCTGCTCCCATAGGCTAACAACTGCCAAAAAAAAAAAAAAAAAAAAAAAAGCCTGTTGGAGTGAAAAAATAAAACACCAAAAAAACAAAGGAAATTGGGTATGTTGCATTGTCCTGCCCGACTCACACTCTGCTCTCTCTCTCTCCCTTTTTTAATGTTCCCCACCACCCTCCTTCAAACCCAGACCTTTGGCTTGAAGTAACCGCGAATCTTTTTCCTCAGGCTCGTCCTCTTTTTCTTTGGCGCTGGACAGCAATTGTCGGCGTCTCTCACATCCTCTATCCATTGCTCATTCGCTCGCACCTCAGCGTTCACACTCTCCTCAGGCCGTCTTCTTTCCCTCTCATCATCAGGTCGGGACTCATACACCCGAAACCTCACATTCCTCAACTTGGCCGCCGCCTGTGGCTCAAGCATCGGCCTCGCCGCGGGCGCCGGGACCTCCACCTCCTCCTGTGCAGCCTCCCGAGGCTGGGTCGCGGCCGGCATCTCGTCGCCGTAAAGGCACTGACGCACGCACCGCGCGATGTTCACATACACGTCGTCCTCCCCGTGCTCGGCCCGAGACATGTCGGTGTGGTCCGCGTCGACGGGTATGCCCTCCTCGTTGTCGACAAACATGCGGGCGACCTGGATGTCGAGGATGGGCGCCCCGGCGCCCCGCTGGCTGAGAGACTCGTAAAAGCTGAAAATGGGCCAGCGGTCCGAGATGTGGCGGAAGTCCTCGTTGACCTCGCTCAGGTCGGGGGCGTCCTTGGTCAGGGCGGTAACCAGCCCGGCCAGGTTCGACTTGCGGCGGTCGTAGCGCGAGTAGTATCTCTCGGCCAGAGTCTCCCACTGCCGCCTGTCGACGGCGTTGTTGGGGGTGCCGAAGAAGAGGATGCCCTTGGTCGCCGAGCAGATTGCGCCGTGCCGGGCTGGGTCCTGGCTGGCGAACGACAGGAGCTGCTTGACGATCAGGCCGCCGAGGCAGTGAGCCACAAAGAGGATCGGCCGGTGGGGGTCGTCGGACCGACGAGCTTTGAGGCTGGACATCAGAAACTCGGCGTTGCCGCGGATGCCGGCGATGGAGTTGTTGCAGTACATGTCGGCGTTGTAGCCAAACGACAGCACCCTGGTGGCTGGCAAGTCCCTGGGGAGGAGATCAGTTGCCCACAGGACCTTTGATTCGGGGTGCGTCCATGTTTCGATCGGGTCGCCTTCAAGACCGTGGACCAATACGAGGCTGCACGCGAACCGAGTCAGCATCTAGGGGCCTTCTTATGAAAGAGTCGGATGAGACTTACTCAACCGTGGGTGCGATTTCATCCCTCTGCTGAGACGCGGGGTCATACAGGACTTTGAGAACCATTCTCTTTGCGGGAGCCATGTTGATCAGGTTTGACTGTTGGATTCAAGCGATTTCGTTGCTGACTTGTCGAGAAAGGAGAGCTAATCTTGGTCGGGATTTGAGGTCTAATTATTACTGCTCCCTCTGGGCAGCCCCGGGTGCTCTCTGGACCGCAAGACAAGTCACCATGTGCTGTTGAGCAGGCTGTGTGCCTTCTCAGCCCATCGCCAAGCCATTCTTTCGGATGATTCCCGGGCAGCTTTCAGCTCGCAGCCAAGTTTGGCCGGGGCTTTTACACCAATGTGCACATATGGGTGTGTGTATGCCGTGCATACATAGGTACCTAAGCTAAGGTAGCTAACTAGCGTACACAAGATGCCCACGCTCTCGGAGAATTAGCGCGTGGTATCAAAAATTTTCCATGTTTCGAACTAATAGACAGACCTATTAGAAGTGGCAGTGTTATCAAAACGTTTCGATTCGTTGAATGGTACGGCCCAGGTAGGCTTGCCTGCATTGTCTGCATTCTCGCCCAACGAACGCCTCGGGCGACTGCGGTTCGGGGTACGCATGTAAGCCCAATATGCACCGCCGGCAGGTTTTAAAAACGACATTTTAGGCTGGTAGCTAGCCACGATGGCCGTCTGTGACGACAACTACAGGCCAGGGGGTTGGGCTGTGTGGGATGCCAGCCAGCCTCAACCCTCATCTCGGCCTGTTTTCCTGTGTTTTTCCTGTGTTTATCAGTCTCCGGAGTTCAAGCACACCCAACAAACAACAGTCACTCTCACTACCACCACCACCTTCTTTCCCGCTCACATGATGCAGTCTGGAGCTGAAATGGCGGACGCGTCAGACTTGCAAACACTTTACTCCCCCAGCTCAAAAACCGACCTCGAGTAAGTTTTTAACATTCAACTGTCTAATTACGTGAACTACCTGCCTAGGTACCCATTCAATCAACATCCAGGCTGACGCAGAACAAATACAGCATCGTGGCGGTTCACGGTCTCAACGGCGACGCCCTCAACACGTGGACCTACACCCCCAAGACGGGGCCCCCCGTCATGTGGCTCCGGGACCTGCTCCCGACCAAGCTCCCCAACGCCCGCGTCATGACGTTTCAATACGACGCCGGCGTCTTTGGCAGCTCGGCCGAGGGCGTCCGCGGCAACGCCCGGAAGCTCGTCGCGCTCCTCCGGGACAGCCGCGAGGACGAAGAAGACGGCGCCGAGGGCCGCCCCATCGTCTTTGTCGGCCACAGCCTGGGCGGGATAATCATCAAGCAGGCCCTCCGCGTGGCGCGGCAGGACCACCGGACCCCGGGTTTCTCGGACATATCAGACTCGGCCAGGGGCATCGTGTTCCTCGGCACGCCGCACCGCGGGTCCGACCTGGCCAAGTGGCTGGGCACGCTGACGGCCATCACCTCGGCCGCGGCCCGCACGCCGAACCCGGCCTTCGTCAGGACGCTGCAGGCCAACTCGGCGGATCTGCTCAAGGTTTCGCAGGACTTCCAGTCGCTGGCCAAGGAGTACGCCGTCGTCAGCTTCTACGAGGAGCACATCAACCGGGTGCTGGGGCGGCTCGTCGTCGACAAGCTGTCCGCCGTCATGGGCTTGCCGCACGAGGAGGTCATGCCGCTCGGCGGGGATCACCAGGCCATGTGCAGGTTTGTCGGGCCAGGGGATCCGAGGTTCAACCCTGTGTGGAGGGCGATAAGACGGGCCTCAAAGGGGAGGGGGTGTAGGTAGTAGGGGGGCTATAGCCCTGGGGGCGTGTAAACTTTGTGGTGTATAATCAAATAATCTTGAGCAATTTTGGACCATTCATTATTCAGGATTTGAAATTAATTCCTGATTGTCCCCTTTATTTCTTTTTTTTTTTCTTTTTCTTTTTTTTTTTTACTTGATGTAAGTATTTCGATCAGAAATCACCTCAAGCCAACAGATGTATTGGTAGGTACCTAGGTATGTACATACATAACTCTGCGTTCCAGTTTTACATGGCTTATTACTTTCCTCCTTTTTTTTTTTTTTTTTTTTTTATTGGTTCAAAATCTTTCCCAACCCCTAGAATATTTTGAAAGGAGAAGAAGAAAAAAAGGAAGAAGAAGAAATAAGTAAAATATCATGGTGTCCATTTAACCATCATCTTTGTAGCTTCTACCAAAACTCCAGAACTCTTTTCGTCCTTCGGACCTGAAGATAGTCTTCTTCATTCTCTTTTAGTTCCCTCCGTACAATCATCTTGGTCTCGCTCAATGCGGTATTTCTGCGTTCTAATACCAAGCGAGAGATGTCGGTAAGACCATCATCCTAATCAAAATTTCCTGTGAGCTTCAATGTCTAGGTACCTTACCCTGAGACAGGAACGGATGCCATGCAAAATCTGAGCATTTCCTAACACACCTCTTTTGAACCGGCCAACTGCGCGGGCGGAGCCGACAGTTCGCCGTCGGTTGAAGCTTCGATCGTCCTCGAGCAGTCCTCATCCGGAGTGTCGGCACAGATTGATGTCGTGCTTTGCGCGGTCTCCGCACCGTCGTCGTCTCTAGGGTTCAAGAGCGCTTTAAAGTCCCGCAGCGTCCATTTTCTAACTTCGGTCGACGAGAGGGGCTTCTTGATTTGCCTTGGCCGGGTATCTGCTCGACCTTACACACTGTTAGGCAGGTAAATTACTACATAGCATATGGTGGTGTTTCCAATGTCATAGAGATGTCAGAATCCCGGGGGGGGGGGGGTTAACTCGCCCTGTTTCTCTGGTCGTGTGCGCAGGACGAGGATGGCCTTGCAAGCGGCTGCTGCGGTCGCGGCGCCCCAGTCCCGCCAGCCCCTGGCCTGTCGGTGGCCATCCGCGTAGTTGGAGACGCCCTTGATCACGAGACAAGATATTTCCGGCTAATACCAAACGCCGGCTCCCTCCATCTCGAACGCGATGATGTCGTGTTCATGAGCGAGCCTGTTGCGATGGAAAGCGGACCTCATATTCGTGTCGCCCGAAGCGACGGCTCCGAAATGAACAGCCGGCGCCTGCAGCTCAGCTTCGGTATGGGTTTCCAGTTTCTCGGCCTTTTTCTTGAGGGCAAGACGGCGCCTCATGATCTGGTCGACACCGCTACCGCACCGCAGTTTCTCGCACGAGGCCCGTCTGGCCCCAGCACAAACAAAACCGCCAGAGCATGCGCACGTGAGAGCAGACTGCGCGGAATCTGGCCGGTGGCGATGAATGTGAGTCGGCGCGAAGAGTTTGTCCTTGGAAGCGCCCCTGTATCGATAGAGGGGCGGCATGAGTGTCCTTGAGCAGAGGTGCTGGTCGGCCTGCTGCAGCTCGACGAGATGGTTGGACACATGATCGTGGAGCCGCTGCCTGTTGAGGCGCGTCTCAAAGGAGCGCAGGAGCGATGTGATATCCCCAGCAGCCTCTGGCAAAGCGCCGCAGACTGGTTCCTTGCTTTTCTGGAAAATGTCCGTAACATCAGTACCATAGTCGACCTCGACCATCGAGGTACTAATTATAACATCCCCCAAGATGATTTCCTCGTCCGACTCGGAAACCGTCGGGACGGCGCCGCAGGTGCCCACAACGAGAGCGAGACGGACTTGGGGAAAATATGATACGACTTGTTTAATGGCAGCAGCGGCGCTGGGATTCCCTGGCTCGGGAAGCAGAGTCGTGACGACGTTGTAGTCCCCAATACGGCCCGTTCGGTACTGGTTCTGATCTCCCGGGGCCTTCTTGATGGCGTCGCCGTCCATGTCCCAAAATTCGTCAATGACAAACTCAACGGCGGAGGCTTCGAAAGGTATAGCACAGATTATGGCAACCTCAAAGCCGTCCCGGCCTGGCTTTGGGCGATCGTGTTGATCGACCATTTTGTCGGCATTCGCGCCGTGACGCTGTAGTGACCGTAGCGAAACCCGGGGTGAACGTGGGAAGGCCTGGGATCAAAAGGGGTAGGTTAGTAAAGAGCGGAGATCTCACAGCAGTGACGGCAATAAACAAAAACAAAAAAAAAAAAAAGAGAGAGAGAGATAGAGAGGTGAAGTTGGGTAAAAACAAATACGTAAATATTGGGGCGGGCGGGGAAGGGGCCCTACAAGTCACCAGATCCTGCAGAGTGCAGATGTGATACATACAAGGGCTTATGTGATGGGCCTCCAATGTGGGTTTGGAGAAATAAAACCTGGGTGGCCTGTATTTGGCCCGCGCTGTTGGAACCCGCCTTGTTTACTGGTAGGTATACACTTGAGGCCGCCAACACAAAAACAAACAAGTCAACCCATGCCGACCAATATAAGAACCAACCAGAGCTCGTCCAAGAAGTAGACCAAGACATTTATGGCTAAACTAAGCAGACAAAACATTTTATCTTGATAATAGTGTAATTATTGATAATAAAAGAAGCTTGTTAAAACGCTGATAACCTCCCAGCAAGAGTCTCATTAATATGTCGTAATCAAGATAGTTTATTCATGTGCTTTCGAGAAAAATTAAAGCGCCCGTAAAGAAGGCAAACAGTCTCAAGATCCAAAAGTGCCTAATAAATTTAGCCCCCAAGCGCCAGGAACAGAGAGAGAGAGAGAGAGAGAGAGAGACGCGGCTTGACCTCTTTAGCCCTCGTTGATACAGGGATAATGTACGGACATACAACTGTACGTACATTACATTATAAAACAACCATTTGAATGAACAAAACAATAAATATGCGCCGTTCACTTTGAATGAATTTTTTTTAATTTATTTAATATTTTTTTGGTAGACAAAGGTGAAAGCATACCTACTTAACCAAAGAGTAGAACTGGCTGCCCGGCGCAAAGTCTAGGAACTCTCTCAAGTAACTTGAGGCGGCCACCCACACTAGATTTTTTTGGTAAATACCAAAAATGAAAAAAGGCTGAGGCTTGATGATGCCTTTGCGAGATTTTGTCACCGTCAAAGTTGGGTAAATTTGATGGCACGGCAGGCACTGCTGACTTGTCCAAGGTAGCCCCATCTTTCTTCTACTCCACCAAGATGCTCTGGAAGAAGAGACACCAAGGTGCCTATGTTCTCTGATGTTTTTGATTTTTTACTGGTCTAGTTAAGAAAGCTCCTACAGTCAGTGTAGATAGGTAGGTAATACCTAGGTAGTATCTAGGTAGTATCTAGGCATAAACGTCAAACCATATAACAACGACAAGGCACTGGGATAAATCAAACTAAATCCAAGAAATCATTTACTATCTTCTTCGATGATTGAGAAATCAATATACATGTGTCTAAAATCCTTGCTCTTTTGGAATCGTACCCATCTATAGATATCCCAATCTATCAACACAAGGTATAGTACACTGGCGGGCCCCCTCCCTGCTATCACTCATCCCCAGCTCCACTGCACCCCCTTCCAATCCTTGGGAGGCATATCCAAACTGGTCTCCAGCTTCCCAGTCTTGACCCAATCCTTCCTAACATAAAAATGCCTGTCCGCCTGTTTATATCTCAGCGTCCTTCCTGACCTCAGCAGCTCGAGCATCATTTCGTTATTCACCACATCAATGCCCAGCTCCTTTCCCTTCTTGACGATGTAACCGTTGACAGCCTCCAGGCTCAGACCGTTATTCATCTCCGTCGGGTAATTCTTTTTCAAACTCGGATCGCGTTCGTGCGGCTTGACCGGCCTCCATTTTTGTAGCAGGCTCCAGTTGTTTTCTTGCTTGGCCATCTCATCTGAGATGACGGCATGTAAAGCTTTTGGTTCAAGTCTCCGCCGCGCGTTGGAGAGCCTGGTCCATTCTCGTGCTCCTGCTTTTGGTGCTGGAGGTAAGAGGGCCTGGATGACTTGCGCAACTTCTTGAAATATTAGTTTGAGAACTCGCTGTCGCTCCGCCGTCGCTCGGAGTTGACCGATGGTGCAGCCGAACATGCCTGCTGCTCCGTGCAGGACGGCTTGGACAGCTAGTTTTTCGAGCTGGTGCAGATACAAAAGCTTTGGCGGCATTACTTTGGTTTCGAGCGTCGGCGTGCTGAGGAGTGTTCGGATCATGTGTGGGTATTTTGATTGTTTGGTGTCGGATATTGGTGGTATGTCGTCTTCGTCTTTTGCGCCTTGATCTTCCTCTTGCTGTTCGTCACTTTCCGTGTCTTGCTGTTCTTGGTTCGGCGGCTGTTCGTCAACCTGGTTTATTCGATCTCCCTCAATTTCCGTAGTAACTCCAGCCGCGTCCGCCTTTGAATCATTAGGGTATATCAACCCAACCTCCAACGCTCCCGGCTTCTCATGAAGTATGCTGAATGGGTTCTTGGCTGGCGTCGACGTGATGTGTGCCCTGCACAGGCTGGTCCAAAACCTTGGTCGTTTATCTGGATCCGGAAACAGTTTGAGGACCTCGTCAACGATGCTGAAGCCCTGGTGTAGAAACAAAACCTCGCTCTCCTTCCCCAACAGGTGTACCAGGGGGCCGATGGCGTCCTTTGTTTTGGAAGGGTGCGTCGAAACAATCAAGTTGATCATGTTCTGCTTCTCTCGCAGTTGCTTCATTTTTGGGTCGGCGCTCAAGAGCTCCTGACTCGAAATATCCCTCGACTCTGTCTTTGTCCAGCCGTCATAATGGGTGTACTCGATCCTGGGCTTGTCCTGGAATTTTTTGAGGACCTTGGTGCTGGGGATGATGATGCGCAAGGGCGACTTGAGGTGGTGCTTCTTGAGCGAGTATGCAACGTATTGGCCAAGGTTGCCGATGCCGAGAATGTATATCCTGTAGGGGCTCCATTCTGACTCCTTGGTCGCCTTTCGTATGGAATTGAGTGTCTTTACATCTGGTCTTATGAGTGGACGAATTCGGAATTTCATGTCGCCGTGGTGGGGGCGGCATGATGGGTTCTCTCTTTAGTTTTTTTTTTGAGATTTTTTTTGGGTTTTTGGAGCTTGCCGATTTCGTAACATGAAGTGCAGAAAATAATTATGCGAAAGCTTGAACCCCCCCATATGGAGACAGCTTTGTTGCAGACGGTGGGGGTGGGGCCCGTAATTAGCCCATGCAAGAAATGCAGCCAATTGCCTGCAAGTGGCTTAACCTCTTGGCTTTGGCATTGTTTATTTACAGCGGGTTAGGGTTGTGTATGTGGTGTATCTATGATGCCCAGATATGCTCCCACCCCTTTCTGTCTCTCGCCAGCCACTGACCCAGCTGACCGAACCTGGCAGGCTTCCCAGTATTCGGCTCGGGGAGACACATCCACTGCTCCACACAGTTTGGCACCTCCTCCCTGACGTGGCTGATACACACAAGGGCCTGCTGATCACTCAACCCCGTCACCACAGCCCCTTCTCTCGTGGCGCCATTCTCATTTTCCCCGTAATCTAAAAAGTCCATGCACTTATCCCGAACTCCGGCGTCCATCCCACTGAATGCTTCGTCGAGAACAACAACATCTGGGTGCTTGATAATGGCACGGAGGAAGAGCAGGACACGCTGTGAGCTGAAAGACAGTTCCCCAAACGTGTAATCGTCTGCCCAGGAAACTGAAGAAGAGTCTTCCTCCGAGGTACTGCTCATGTTTAATTCCTTCCGAAACCACCTTAAAGTGGCGTCGGCCTGTTTCTTGGCAAGCTCGTCCATCTTGGGTTTGCTGAGAAACGTATCGGCCCAAGCACTCTCGAGCACCTGTCGAATCGTCAGCCTGCGCGGCATGTACTGATGTATTTCCGGGCTGGAGTGCCCAATCCGGGACTGGATCTCCCAGTAACTCAGCGGCCTCTGTCCCGAGCCCGGCTCAGGTAGTCTGCTCCGGCCAAACAGCTTGATCGGGAGAGAATAAGTCTGTGGGTGATCAGAACAGAGAAGCGAGACAATCGTCGTCTTTCCCGACCCGTTGGGGCCAAAAACGCCCCATCTCTCTCCTCTCCTCACAGTCCAATGCAAACCGCTCAAAGTTTTGCCGTCCCTCTCTTCACTCCAGTTGCCGAGGACAATCTTATCCCCATAATTGACCTTGCACCCTTCCATCTCAATCACCGGTTCCTTCTTTTCCTGCTTAGTACTCTTCTCAACATCCTGCTTCTTTTCCTTCCGCGACTCCTCACCCTCCCCAATCCACTTTGGCGCCTTCCCAGCCTCGCCCATGAAGGCGACGCTAAATTTCCCCGCTTCCTCAGGCTCACCGAGAACCACCAATCTCCCCAGCCAGCTCGGTATCGGATCCTGCGGTCTAGCGGCCAGCACCATCCTCGGGCCGCCCTCATCCTCGCTGATCTTCCCGAGCAGCTCGTCCATCCTCTTGAACGAAAGCGGATCCAGCCCCATGAACGGTTCGTCCAACAGCAACACTCGGGGTTCCTTCAACAACGCCCGAGCAATCTTTGCTCGCCTCGTCTGTCCGTTCGACAGGAACGTGACCGGCAGCTCCAGCAGCTCCTTGAGTCTCAGATCCGTCACCACGCTCTCGAATCTCTTGGGATCGATCCCTTCCTCCCCCGGCAGCTGCTGCGAAGGGTTCAACTCGGTGTTCCCCGTCAGGTAATCCGCCAACGAGAAATCCGTAATCTCCCTTAGGGACTCGTACCTCGCAGACAGGTAGGTGGAGGCCGTGGCGGCGGCAAAGGTGCTGCTCCCTGCATTGTCGAAGCCGACGTACTGGATCGCCTGCCTGGGGACTCTGAGCCTGGCGGGGACGTGATCCTCGGACAGGGCCGGGTACGTGCGCGCCCGAGGAGGGAAGCAGAGGTACTGGCTTTGAAGGATTTTGAGAAAAGAAGTTTTGCCCGACAGGGAAGGACCGATGACTCCCCAGTTATCATTTCCTGTCAAGGTAAAATCCAGATCCCGAAAAAGTGGTGGGTTGGAATGGTGATGAGCATGGTCGACGGGATGTGTTGGCTGATGTCGATAAAATGTTGCTTTGGAGATGTTGATTATTGGCCTTGAAAGGCGAGATGCCGCGCCTGCGACGGGGAATTTTGTCATTTTTTTTCTTCTTTTTTTTTTCCCCTCCAAATCTAAACCTTATGACAGCAAACTTGACCACTTCCGCTTTCGGCGAGCTGTGTGTTGTGTCACTGCCACCTTCATCAGAACATTAACAAACGGTTGATTATTACATAAGCCCAGGCCAAGCCCAACGAAAAGGTACAGGGGTACGTACTGGCCTTTTCCCCACTTTACCTCTCTTCCTTCCCAACCTGATCCCTGTCAGCGGAACGCGAGGCTGTTGGAGCCTTGAGCAAGCACCACCTTTGGTTGTCGTTTGTCGTCGCAGCAGCTGCTTGCCTGCCCGCCCAGCTCAATCAAGCTACCTACCTACCTACCTACCCACCCCATCAGCCAAACCCAAAACCATCATCAACCAACAACCACGCAAGTCTTGTTTTCAGAACTACGACTTCTACATTTCACGACTCCTCCTATACCAAAAACCAAAGCAAGCCACTTTAATTCATTTCCGCCCATTAAAAGTCAAAATGGTAAAACTCTCCCAACTCTCTTCCCCTCCTCCCCCCTTCCCACACCCTCCAAAGTTGCCCTTCTTACCTTTCTCCCCTAACTAACTATTTTTCTGTTTCTCTCACAGTCTCTCCGAATCATCCCAGCAGACACCCACTCCAAAACCTACACCCACATCCCCTCCACCCACAACGTCGCCCCCTCGGCTCCCGGTCTGCACGACACCCTCCGCGCCGGCGTCGCCCCGTCCCCGCTAAACACCCCCGAGGGGCAGGCAATCTCTGCCCACCCGCTCGAGTCCCGCCTGAAGGCGTGGGAAGCCACCCGCGAGCAGCTCCGCATGGAGACGCTCAGACGCACCTACGGCATCGCCGAGCCCGTCCGCCGCGGGATGGAGCTAAAGATTACAAAGGAGGGATCCTGGACTCCCATGTGCCTCGCCGGCAACGGAGCCTCGGGGAGCGTTCACGAGGAGATTTTGAGGGGCAGGGACGGAATCATTGAGTGGGAGGACGTTTATACCGGCTCGGACGAGGAGAAGCTAAAGGTTGGGATTCACGACGAGATTGAGAGGAAGGTCAAGATGGGTTTGTAAAGAAATGAAAACAAAAAAGAGAGGGGGAAAAAATAAAATAAAATAAAAAACAAAGCTGACGGGTGTAAATGATGATGTTAAAAAGATGGGAGATACGAGAGGGGAAAGAAGAGGAAAGACTGGGGTTGGAGGGGGCCGGGAAAGCTTATTGAAAGAAGAGGTTTAATTTAATTGATTGATGGCGATACCAATTAGATGGACTCTGGTGAGGGATGAAATACAAAAGACTAGTTTTTATAAGATTATCTAAAAGACCCCGAGCAATTCAATTCACTTATGGACTTGATGGCATATGACCCATGTACCGGAATTCGCGTTGTGAACTTTCAACGTTTTAGTATACATCCAAAGAATGCTAGTACAGTAATGTTCCCACCTCGTTTAACCGCAGACAAACAAAAGGAAAAGAAGGAAATAAGAAGAAAGAAAGAAAAAGTTAGGATACCATACATATAAGAAAGCGAAAATACGCTTCTTTCCTTCTTTCCATCTTTCCATCTTCCACGTCAACAAGTAGAAGATGGAATCCCCAAAAACAACAAAGGAAACACAACTCCCCTGAAAGAGAGAAATAATAAAAAGAAAAATGCCAGCTTCTCTGCCAACAATGCAAGTTACAACAAATGAACAAATCATCCCAATACCACCAAATCTTATCATTCACCAAGTCCTTTCTCCCCCTTTTTCCTTTTTTCCTTTTTTTTTTTTCTATAAAATAACACAGCACCCTCCACCACTTCCCCTCCCCTCGCCCCTCCCACTCCTTGACTCCCTCGAGCTGGTTTTACCCTTGGCCCCTTCATCCTCCTCCATCATTTCCGCGGGTCTAACACTCATGTGAACCACGTTCGGACTGTCTTTGCTCAACTGGTATTCTGTCATTATATGTTAGCCCTTATCTCACACAGGCACATGTGTGTCTCCATCAAACAAAATATCCACCCCAATTGTATGTTGATAAAGGGGGGGAGGGGGGGGGGAGCAAACTCACTCTTCAGCATCTCCTTATCATCCAACAGCTTCCCAAAATGAATCAACCGTATGCTGCTCGGGCTGGCGGGCTTCCCGTCCCATTCATCTCTCCATTCCCTCAGGATTAATTCCTTCAATTTGTAAACAGAGACACTAAACGGGTCGCCCGGTTCTGGGATTTCAACGCCCCGCTTGGACAAGTATTTTTCGTCGATTTTGTAAGGGTGTCGGGCGCCCGTGGGTAAGAGCAGGGTAATGGTGCAGACCGAGGATTGCGACGGTTGGGGTTGTGCGGGGGAAGGCGACGGGGGGTTGATAGAGTCCGAGTCCGCGGCCGTTTCTTCTTGGGGGGTAATCTTTTCTACTGCTGCGGCTGGAGGCGCCGCGGAATCGAGGGACAAAGATTGAGGTTCAACGTTTTGGTTGTCAGCGGTGGCGGCTGATGGCGCTGTGTTGTTGGCTTCTGGCGCCCCTTGCTCTTCTGCGGTCGTCGTTACCGGGTGCACAATTGCCGTCTCTTCTTTCGTTTCGTCCTTGGCGGCTTCTTCGCGCGCTGCCGGGAGGGATGACGATGCGGCTTCTGGGGATTGTTCTAGGTGTTCCTGTTGCTGTTCTGGGGGTGCCGCCGTTGTTGTGACCTCATGTGGCAGTTGCGCGCTGTCGCTACTGGCGGTCTGAGTTGACGGGTGGACAATGTCGGCCATGGTGGAATGACAATTGCTTCAAAACTCAATCATAAAACAAATAAAAAATCGAAAAACAAATTCGATGATGCACCAGAGAAAACAAACACCACAAAAAAAAAGTTAAAAGGTGCGCGCGACGCAGCAGCGGCCTGTGCTGCTGGCCTGGCTTCGCGGGGGGGGGCAACAGGCGCGCGATCTAAGGTAGATAGTGCCGAAAACGACCGACGGATACGGTCCCAAGAAACAACTGGATTCCCGACAATCCGGAAACGGCGCCTCGCTTTGGCGGACCGATTCGCGCGTGACACGAGTGTGGGATTATTCGTTTGCCGTACGTACACCTGCCGATCTATCCAGAGGGAGAGGAATTGAGATGTGGTTTTTCGCTTGGGAAAGGCAGCGCGCGCGCTGAGATAACGTCTGACTTGGGGACGAAACCGAGCTTGCGAGTTATGCTTGGCTCGGAACTAGATGGTCCCTCCCGTCGGTCGCGAACAAGTAATTAGGTAGATCCAGACCGGGAAGCGAAAAGAGAGAAACTTTCCATAAAGACCTGCCGTGTGTATGTACTGTACAATTAAAATTGCAGAGGAGAAAAGAAGGATGGCCCAAGAGAAAAGGAAAAAAAAAAAAAAAGGGAAAAAAGGGAAGGTGTTTTTTTTTTCTGGTCACCGCAGATCGATCGAAGGATCCAAGCTAAATGTGGAAGAGTGTAGGAGAGAAAGGATGGAAAAGGATGAAGGTGGTTGAAGGTGGCCAAGCGCCCTGGGTACTCTCACTCAGTAGGTGGTCCAGGCGTTTATGGTTTTTGTTTTGGTCAGGTCTTCCCAGGACCTTTGCTTCCTTCCCGCCTCCCTTTTGCCGTCATTCAGCACCTGTGCGCGGAAGCTAATGATTAAACGAGTGTTGGCCGGGAAAAGGGGGGCAAAATAATGTATCGAACAAACAACCCGATGAGAAGAAGAATGTTTGTTCGCAATATCAGAAATAGGTTCAGGACGAGGATAATAAAAGGTCGTGCAACAGCAACAAATATGGAAGTTGGTTTCCTGTACATAATTCAGCGACTTCCCTGTCTACCGGCCGGAGAAACAGCGCCACCACTCAGCAACCGCTCGGCTCCCCATCAAGGCACATCCATAAATGCACGGGCCAACGGGTTCTCTGGGGGATTTCCATGTTGATGCATGGCGTAAAAGGCTTCTTCTTCAAACCCTGATTTCGACAGCCCTACCCCATAATAAACGATGATCTCCTCTCTCTCAAAAACAGTCAATTTCAAGGCGGGTTGTTTCTGAAATTTGAAACGAGGCTAATATTCGTTTGTCATTACCTACCAGCTCTACAGGGAAGAACCATGGTTATCATTCTTTTAGTTTTGATGTTTCCCCAGCCATGCACCTGAATTATTGATGCTTTTTTTGGCAACTTCTAAATCCAATCCGCTTTCTGCTAGCCGTCGAACCAGCATTTGTATGCATTTGGGATCCGCAAACTCTCAACTGAAATTGGGTGTTATATTTTTCTTTTTCTTTTTTCTCTTTTTTTCGGTCATGATTGCGATATGTTGCGACATTTTCATCAGAGGGTGTCACGCGACACACACATTTCTTAGTCATCCCCTTTAAACGCAAGAAACAGGGCCAGTTCAACCCGAACCTTCCGGCACGACGACAGAAAATGTCATCATGCTTCTGGCCCGAACCGCTGTTCACCTTTTTTTTTTTTTTTTTTTTTTTTTTTTGGTCATCGTCATGCTTTTATTCCTGAGACGAGCAATAGTTCCTGGGCCCAGAATAAAAAAATACAAAAATCTACCCATGGTTTCCTTGGTTATTGGCATGCATAGATACAACATGTCAGTTTGCAGAAACCGGTCCGTGTATTTCTCGCACTTTGCCACCCGAATGAGGCCACCTCGAGCAGTACCTGGGTAGAACGGCCGGAACACACGGGCATTGTGAGAGTTCAATGCTCGCCAGGAGAAGAGGTGATTGTAGCCGTGTCAGTGCATTTGCGGCAGCCACCTGGTGATATCTAACGAGGTGGGGCTTGGCAGTGACCAAAGTACCCAAGGTACCTTATCTACCTTAAATACTGGTCGTCTGTACATGCATACCTCGAGTGTGTTGGCTGCCAATTCCTGGTTGTGCAGGGTGATGCAGTCCAACTGCGGTACAACGGTTTTAAACGGCTGGCAGTTATCCAGCAGATCGATGATCTGGCCTATGCGTGAATGTTACCCGCATCTCGAGTCGAGTTACCAAAATATTGTTGGCAAGTTTGAGTTTGAATCTTCATGAGACAGGTCAATCTGAAGACTGGTATGAGTAGAAGAAGATGGCTAAATATGGAGCTCAACTTTTTCTTTGCTTAATTCCTTCTTTCGTTTGATCTTTCCTACCACTGAGGGCGTATCTTAGCCCCCCTTGACACTCATCAAATCATCAAGAATTCGTTGTCGCTAAGAATGAATATAATAAGTAATCCTTTCAAGGTGATTCAAGTCAGCAGTTATTTGGTTGAAAATTCAAGATTGAAATATGCTGACTTGTATTGACGCTGAGCTGTTCTGATTATATTCAAAACTGTACACGTCGTGCGTTTGACCCTCCCCGTCTGATATACTGTGTAGAAACCTGAGGAACCTGGGTAATTATCAAGAGTCAAAAATTCAATGTCATATCTAGCTTTATACTCCTAGGGGCAGGTTTTTATTTTTCTTTATACACACATCAACGTTCAACCTAAAATATTTGCCAATGGAAAAGAGGAGATGGTTGACCTTGGTGATATGTGCAACTAGGAGCCCAGGGTGACACCAGATTCATGAAACAAACAAATGTTCGGCCAAATAGAAGGCCGCGTGATACAAAGACGGCACGCTCCCGGAGTGACAAATGCCATCGCCGTCTCTGGCACCCATCGCACGGCATCGAACGTTTGAAGACATCCCATGCTGTTCCTGCCCCTTTCTACCTGCGGTGGTCACCTGGGCAGCAGCCTGAGATGATTAAAGTTTTAAGTCTGCAGGTCGGGGCTTGAAAACCAAATTGCTGTCTGGTTGTGGTGTGCTTGGATGAGGGGTCTTATTTCAAAATAATCCAGAGATAGGGAAGTTGCGACTTCATCTCGCACCTGCCCTCAGCAGCAACACCGATTTCATTGAAATTGGACCACACCACAAGGGTTTATTTCCTGGCTCGCACAAAAAATTCATCGTCATTTCACTTGTTCGCTACCTAAATTCTACTAGACGCTGTCTCCCAACAGAGTCGCACTATTTTTCTTTCATACCAAAAAGCGATCTCCATTTCCCTCCAAGCAACTTTACTTTTTTTTCACCTTTCTTCCTCAGCCCACTCCTAAGCTGTTTCGCGCCCAGAACTCCCAGTCCACCCTTACCAGATCATCAATCATCTTTTAATTTGATTTCCTGGTGAGTATTATTTTTCTTTATCGCTCATGTCCTTTGCCTCCCCGTTCCACGCCTCCCTCGATCACTTCCGCAACACCTGCCTGCCTATCGCCCAACTTCCAGCTCTCCCTGACAGACACTTGATTTGTTTCTTGAACCTCTTCGAACCCCTCAAGACAGCTCTAACCTCGACCCGCAGGAATAACTTTTCAGCCAAGCATCTTTCTCCAACCTCAAGATGATTGCCAAGTCTGTCCTGGGCGTCGCGGCCACTACCCTTCTCTTCGGCCTGGCCACCTCAGCCGACCTCGCCGCCGACGCCTGCACGTCCTTTAGCAGCGACGGCCACATGCCCCACGAGGTCAACGGAACCTGCACGCTGACGGCCACCACAACGGCGACCCTCACAGTCACGGCCACAACCTCGTCCGCGACCCCGTGCACCACCGAGACGGATTATGTCGCCACCCAGACCGTCAGCCCCGTCGCTCCTCCCATCGTGGTTGACCCCAGCTCCACCGCCACAGCCGCTGCCGCGTCCGCGTCCGCGCCCGTGTCCGTGTCGACGACGACTGCTACCAGTATGATAACGAAGACCTCCACCTTGCTCGATGGCACTCAGACAGTTACTAAAACCGAAACAGCCACAGCGATCCCCTCGGGATCCACCAGCGACATCTTGGTTCCCGGCACCCCCTTCACTCCCCCCAGCGCCTCGACCACTTTCGTCACCTCCACCTCGGGAGGAGCAGCAGCAGCAACAACTGCCTCCTCGGCCGATGCGGGGACTGTTACTGATTACCCCCCCAGCGTCACTCCCGCTGATCAGGCTTCCAGCAGCACTGACGCCGGGGCAGCTGCCACTTCAACTGCGCCTTCCACCGCCGCCGGTGTTGCTGTTGGGATCCCCACGAACAACATCGTCGCCGCTTTCGTTTTCGGCTGCGTCGCTTTGGTGTTGCCCATCGCCGCTTAAAGGCGGAGCGGACGGAGTGACGGACGGAAGGGACTCCCTCATTCGGGTAACCTGGCTGGGTAGTTTCCCTCCCTTTTTTTTTCTTTCTTTCTTCTTCTTTCTCTCTTTACTTGAATCTCGTCCCCCTTAATTTCTTTATTTCAACATCAGCAAGCGGGTAGGGAATTCTACCCAGTATTGATGATCCCCCCCCCCCCTTTTCCATATCTTTTGAGTTTTATCATCAAAGAAAAAAAAGATTATTGGGCTGGTGTGTCAATTTCCATGGTCGTCATTGTCATATTCCTTTGAAAGTAATCCTTGATGATATTCTCAGAATGGAAGGAAGAGATTAAGTCTAACAGAACGTTGTAATGAACACTTTGGTATCATTTTCTCAAGTTCCTTGTCTTCTGGCAGTAAATTGACTTGACATGTCATCAGAGGAGAAAGAATATGTTTGGTCTTGTATAGATTGTTTGGAGAAGAAGTTGAGGAACAAAAAAAAAAAAAAAAAAAAAAAAAACCCCAAAGATCTCTAATAATACATGATGGATTGATCTCCTTTGTTTTCTAACAAGTTTGATGTCCTTCTAGTCATTCTAGAGGCTATGCGATATAAAAATGTGATGGGTAATTTTCTTTCTCTAATGTTTTGTCGTGCCAACTACCTAGGTACCTACTTATATTCGCTCTCATTTCCATCTTCTGCTGCCCCATCAAGCCCCTTCACCGGCTTCTCACCAGCTACCACCCTCTTCAAAACAGCGCTCAGCCTCTTCACCCCTTCCACTAACCCCTCTTCCTCCTCCCACGCAAAACTCAATCTCAAAAACCCGTCAAACTTGGCAGCGTCTTCGTCACCCGCAACCTCAAACAAGGGTCCCTCAGCGACGATCAAGTTGCCCTCTTTCTTGGCCGCTTGCGCAACCTCACTTGCTTTTACCCCCTCGGGCAACTTGATCCAGACAAAGTACCCTCCGAAAAGCTTTATCGCATCCCCTCCTTCTTTTCCTTCATTTTCCTGTTCTACGAGTTTGCATCCATACCCCGCCTCCAGCTCTTCTCTGATAAGTTTAGTAATGAGCGCGTGCCGTCTCTGCAGCGCCGGCCGGACCGTCTCGCTCAGATGCTTGTCCAGATCCCCGTTCCTCAGCATCTCATCCATTACGATGGCGGAAAACTGACTTGGTGCTCCCCCGGATCTCGTGGCACCCGTTTGCGACAGTCCCACCACGAAATCAGGGGTACCGTGGACCCAACCTGTTCTGACTCCCGGACCGGCGAGCTTCGAGAAGGAACCATTGGAAACTGCGTGGCCAAAGTTTTTCTCGGGCGTGCTGTGTTGCGAGCGACCAAGAGATATGTCAATGTCAGACAGCCTTGGTAGCATCTCGTTGGGGAGCTCGACTGGCGCGTCCGCGGCAGGGACTTGATCCAGCACCGGCCACTGCAAAAAGTCATAAACATCGTCGCAGACTAGTAGGGCATCAAACTCCCTGGCGAGCTCAACCAGAGCTCTTCTGCTTTTCAGGCCCATAGTCTTGCCGGAAGGGTTGGAAAAGGTTGGGACCAGGTAGATCAAGTGTCGGTAATGTTTTCGGTGTGGGTAAGGGTTTCTGGTGGGCTTCAGATACCTGGTCAGCTCAGAAAAACAAAAAGCAGCTGACTCTACAACACGGAAAACACACCTTGTACTCGATTTCGGAACCATTTGCTTCAAATTCACGCATCAACTTCCGCAAAACTTCCACGTCGACTCCCTCATCGTCTTCCGGCACCGCCCGCATCCTTTCTCCGAGACCGGCATCCTCAAATATCGGGCATGCAAGAAAGTAACAAGGGGCAGCCATCCATACTAATAAAAAGAATTTCGTGTCAGTTTCCAAAAACCAGCTCTCGACGGTTTCCTTCTCCTCTCACATCCACCCCTGGAGTAAGTAGAGTTGACCTACCAGCCCTCGTCACGCCGGGATCTGTAAAACTGAGCAAGATATTTGCCAAACTCTGGGATGCCCCTCCCGTGATGCAAATCTCGTCGGCCGATGTTTTTTGGCCGTAATGTTTGGCCTGTGTTTAAAAGGAAGTTGTCAGCTGGTTTCTCTCGTCTCTTAACATGTCATTTTTCCCCCCTGTCCCCGTGTAAACCCCGAGCGAGTCCTTACTGCTCCTCACGTTCACATGTTTTTTGTCCTCGCTCGTATCCTATCCTCGACAAGAGATTCCATCCTAATCTCGCATCCAGAAAGAATAGAAAACACACACCCCCCCCCCCTTTTTTTTTTTTTCTACCTCTTGACCCCAAAAGTAAAAATTAAATAAAAAGAGAGACGTCTATAAAGACATGCAAGGAACTTGATATAAAAAAAAATGATACGCACCGTCCACTCAGCGATCCTCCCCCTCAGCGGGACGAACCCCGGATCAGGAGCGTACTCCAGCCCCGGGATCCATACCTTCTTATCCTCCAAAACCGTGCCCGTGGCCCTTTTTAACTGCTCCACTGCGAGCAGCGAAGGGTTCGGCCATCCCCTCAGCAGGTTTATCAGCGAGGGTGCCGGTTTTGAGTTGTTTCCTCCTCCGCCGTCGACGTCTTCCGACTTGGGGTGAGGCGGCGCCGCCGGCGGCAGACAATCGTCCAGCAGTCTGGGTTGGAGGCTAGAAAGTCTTGATACTTTGAGAGGAGGAGACTGAATATTTTCTTTCCGGTTTGAAGTGCTCATCTTTTTGTTTTGGAATTTTACTTTGGCTGATGATGTTGTTTTTGCTGCTGCTGCTGCTAATGATTTCCTGATGATTGATGATAGAGAACTGCCGTTCCGATGGAAAGAAAGCATGTAAGAGAGAAGGGGAGATAATTTTTAAAGAACTTGATTCGTAACCAAGATCAAGTGGAAGTTATGTAGAGTGAAACGTGTAACTCAAAAAAAGAAAACCTAAAAAAAACTGCGTGGTTTGTTTATATATTTATGGGTAATCCCGGTAGACAAGATGTTTGTGATGGTTGGAGTTGTATATAATAGGGCGTTTTTGAGAAGCGCAATTGAGAAAGTGCGGGGTACATAGATGGATAGATAGATACCTTGGTAATAATCCCGGCCCCCGGAGCTATCAAGTGAAAACAACACAGTGGATGATGCAATTGAGTTAATATATAATTATCCCAAATGACCGATTTTTTTTTTTAAAAGGCTTTCCGAAAGTATTCAAGTGGGTTGTTTATTTCAGATCTTTGGGACTGGGTATAAATAAACAAACAAAAAAATCCTGGATTGGACGGAACGATGATGGTGAAGAGGGAAAGGGTGGCATCCCTCTTTTGGGAAGTAAACAGCAAACAAACACCTATTTATCGAATCCGATTGTTCCAGAGAACATGATATATACTGAGATCAGTTCGTCGGCATGACTCCTTTATCATTTATTCGCTGAAAAAAATGTCTCCTCACTTGCCTCTGGAGAAGCAGCCGACTCAACTTGAACTAACACACTCTGTGTATCTTACCCCTTTTCCCCTTCCAGCGCTGACTAACCCCAAGAATAACAATACACAAAAAATACACATAACCATTTCCTCATAATCTTTCCTGCCTGCGAATCAACTTGACTTGACTGATAAAATCATTGTCTTTCCATCCCTCTGCTTCATCTCTCCAGTCAAAACTAGTCACACACACCAATCATTCCACGAAAAATGTCTGTGCGAGAGCATTTTGTGCCCTCTTCCATCAGTTCTGTCAGCCCATACCTTTCCAGTTTCCATTCCCATCACATATCATCAACGAGTCCCACCACTCCTACTGATACATTTATTTCACACCATCGTCAAAATTAGGGAGAAAACTGAGTTCTATTTTTCTTTAGAAGTCTTTCTTCCCAAAGAACCTCGATACCTTCAAGCTCCTTCCGTGCAGTCCAAACCCTCGAAGATGAGCAATCGCAATTTGGAATCTTGCGTTTTTTTTGCTTCCCGATCCCAATTCACCGCTCTTTTTTTTATTTTTATTTTTTTGATAGGTGTTGGCGAATGGAATCCCATCTTATTCATTCCCCTCAAACCCCATTTGCAAATCGCAAAGAGGGCCGAGAGCCTTGCCCCCCCCCCAAAAAAAAAATTCATTTTCGCCCTCCTCCATCTTTTGAAGACAGTAAAGATAGAAGCTTATGGTGAAGAGAAGTAAGGTGGCAGTAATCATCGGGATCGACTCCAAGTCTGGTTGAAACAGGATTTCATCCTAATTTTCCCAGTTAAAGATTCTTCCATGCCTTCTTCCTGCTTCTAAGAATGTATTTCATGGTGAACTGAAAACCCGTGTGATGTAGCGGTGAGCTGACGAACTCAAGTTAGAGGAGGAAAGGCGACGCAGCCGCACGCATTGCTCCACAAAAGTAAAGGAAAAACGTCGTACAGTATTGTGTTGCCCTCAAGCAACACACATATAAAGAAGAAGACTAATTATAGTCCATTAAAAGCCAGGAGTACGTCATGTATTGGCAAACAGACAAAACTCCGTTCAAGAAAAAACCGCAGACGCTGTTGTGTGATATCGTGTACTGGCTTGGTCATGTATTGTTTATCAAACCAATAAAGCAAACAGCCAACAATGTGAATATTGAATGAGCCATCCATCTTTACGTTTGGATGGCCGAGGACGAACCGTTGTTTCGTGACCAATTCTCGCGGCTGTCGCGTCCGCGATAACCTCCACGACCACTCCTACCCTGAGATGGGTTGGTCGTCGAGGAGCTGGAACCTCCCTGGTCGTTGTTATCACGACCCTTTCCTTGACCATACCGAGGAGCTGATGGGGCACCGCGACCGCCGCCGCCGCCGCCGCCGCCTCCACGAGGTCCACCCCGTCGAGGGTTACTGCGGTTCCGACCATGCTGACCATGCGGGACAACAATCTCTCTCTTCTCCCCGCCAGGGAATGACACGTACCAAACAATACCGGCGCCTGACATGTTGACAGGGAAGTTAAATGGATCTGCGGTTGATACATCCGCGTAAAGCTTCTTCGGGAGAGGCTTAGGTGGAGGGCATGGCTCCCAAGCGTGTGGGTAAACCATGTTAGGGATTCTGACAGGGGGGAGAGAACCCGTTTCCTGCTCTTCAAAGCAGTCCTCGGCCATTTCCTTGCTGGTGACAGAAGCATCCATCGTGGGCAGGGCTAACAAGGGTGACTGAGAAGACGAGGAGTCAGCTCGCAAATGTGAAAGCCTACTATCCCCGAAATCAAGAACAGAAGTTGGAGACTTGGGATGGCCGTGGGGTTTGCGTCCGCCGAGTAAGCTGTCAAACTTGGCTTGCCAAGCGCTGTCCGGCTTCTGGACGGATGGGTCGTTCTTGGCTTGCCATGGATGATCAGCCTTGCTGAAGGAGGTGCGGCGAGTATCGAACGGGGCATTCTCCGAGTCCCTGTATGCCGCCTGTGACGCCCATGTGAAGCTAGGTTTCGCAGACGAGCCGCCCGAAGATGCTTTGCCCGCTGACGGAGGCAGCTTCACGATGGGTTGAGGGCGGGGGAGGGATACGTGGGGATGTGCGATGTCTCCATCGAAAGCTGGGTGGCCGGCCATATCGGGAGGAGGGGGTGACGGCGACTTTTGACGGGCATCATCAACATTCATGCCCTGGGACATGTCGCCGCTGACATTGAACTCCTGGCGAACGTCACGGGACGGGAAAAATCGAGAGCCCCTGCCGTGCCCTGGTGCGGATGCTGCCCCGAGAATTGCTGCCGTGGCTGCGAGGGGTTGAGAGCGATCGGAGGGGGTTGCGTTCGGAACGGCGGGTGCCGGTTGTGGTGGGATTGTAGGCTTCTGAGCGTTTGCGTTTACCCAATCAGTATTATCTGTTCCAATCTGGATAGTCTGTTTGGGGGCGGCATCCGCTCGTCTGCCATCGGCATCAAGCTTCGTGGGGCGCCATGTGTCCTTAATCGGGGCCTGTATGTCAGCCAAAGTTTTCCCAGCTTTCTTGAGTCGACGATCACGCTCTTCAGCATGAGCGTTGAGAATCTGATTAAAGAGATCATCCTGCAAACATACAGCATTGCTTGCCCATGCTGACGAAGCAACAGGCGGCTTCGCCTCGGAAGCGGCCGCCGCGCCAGCGCCAGAGACTGGCTCATTCCTGGGCGCTGATCGCGGAGGGCCAATCGGGGGAAGACGGGTAGTAGGAACAGCCGCGCCAGGCTGTGAGCTGCGAGAACTGCTTGGAGGTGCGATCGGCCCGGGGCCTGGCTTGGCAGGAATCGCAGCGGGAAGATCAGACACAAACGTGCCGTTGCCGAGAGTGCGGTTGTTAGCAGGGGGACCCCACACGTTCTTGGCGGCGGCTTGAAGAGGAGGTTGAGGGCCCCAAGTGCCAGCAGCGCTATACCTTTCCGCTGGCCTAGTCGTATTCGGCCAAGGGTGAGCATGTGTGTGCGGCTGCGAATCGGTAGCGTCCTCTGAAGGTGGCAGACCCTGAGATGGGGAACCGTTCGATGCAGAATCTGGTTTCCGTGCGGGGTCCGAAGGGGACGTGGAGGCGGCTTCGTTAGTAGACTTTGTCTCGTCAGCTTGTCCGGGTCTCTGTGGGGTAAGATCGCGAGGTTGGATCTGGGTTGGGGGGTGTTCTTTAGCTGCTGCCTTTTTCGCGCTGTTGGACTCGGGAGCAGGCCCTAAAGCTTCAAGCTTCTTTCGGATACGCTCTCTGCGAGCTGCCTCTTCTGCGGCTTCCTGTTCCTGTCGGCGCTTCATCGCCAGTTCTCTCCGCTCCCTCATTAGCCTCTTCTGAAGCTCGATGTCGTCCTCAGTTACGCCGACGATGTTAGCAGTAGGGACGAGAGGGGACTGTTGAGGCGGCGGCAAAACATCCGGCATGCCAGGGGCTTGTGCGCCTTGGAGGTGTGGTATAGCGTGCGTTGTCCCAGGAGAAGATCGCGGAGGGAAGCCCTGAACCTGAGCATGGCGTGGTCCGCCTTGCAACCCCGAGGGTGAGAAGTTTCTTGGCGAAGCAGGACTATCGCTTCTTCCCGTCATGGATCCACGCCCGGGCATGACAAGCTCAGGCGGCGGCATGGGGTGTTCTAGAGTTGCGAGTCTGTGATAGGATCCGCTCCCACCGCTGAGATTAGATGATCCGCGGCGCCGACCGTACGGGCCAGCTTCTTCAGTGTTCCTCCCTGGGGGGTATGGCCCCGGTCCCTCGAATGGGCCTTGCTGGTCGTGGTGGGGAGGCCGATGCAAAACAGCAGGGTGACGGACATCCTGGCGCAGATGTGCGTTACGGTCAGAGACGGGTTCTAAGCGGCCAGACTGCGAATTGTAAAGCTCCCTGTTGCCGTGTGATGGTCCGTCCCGCCAAGCATTTCTACTAAAATCGTCCGCAGCGATTTCCTTGGGGAGAACACGTGCGTCACCCGAGAAGGAACCTCTAGGTGGCATCCTAGATACAGGCTCCCGAACAGGCTCAGGAGGAGGGGCTATCGGGGAGATTTTTTCAACCTTTGGGATCGAGGCCCACGGGGATTTAACCGGGGCGGGCGGTGGAGGGGGTTTCGCGACCAGCGTCGGCTTCTCGGGGGCTCCTTTCAACACAAGGCCTTTACCACTGGCGAGGACGGCGGTTTTCGGGGTCGGGGTGGGGTGAGATGATGTTGGGGGAACAGGTGCAGCAGCAGCGGGGGTCGGAGCCGGGGCTGAGGCTCTTTCAGAGATTCCATTTTCCTTTGGCGGTAATGCAGTAACGGGTTGCGCCACCGCGGGGGCAGGCGAGATGGGCGCATGATATTCGTCGTGATGGGGGATTGTTATCTTGGTGCCGTCGCCCCAAGTGATGGTCTCGGGAGCCCAATCTTCGTCGTCGTCTTCTATGTCGGCCCAGTTGTTCTCTCCTTTGATATCCTCAGGTTTAAGTCGGCTAGCCATGTGAATTCCATACTTCTTTAGCTCTTCATCCGTATACTTCTTCGGCTCAGGTGGAGGTGCAGCTAGGCAAATGTCAGCAAATAATTTTTTTCAAGCAACATGTCGAGATTTCTTTTTTTTTTTTTCTTTTTTTTTCTTTTTTGTTTGCTTACGTCGATTCTTGTTCCAAACAGCGTTCGCATCCGGTGCCGACTTCCCGCCGTTCGCACCCGACGACTTTGCAACGAGGCCACTACCGCTCTTCGCAACCAACCGGGGACGGGATGCCGTCATGGCACTGCTCGGGGTGGGTGAAGAACTGAGGGTCGCAGCCGGCTTCTCCAAGGTCTTGGATTGAGTGGTGGGCGCGGCGGCCTTGGTGTGCAGGAATGTCCTGTTGACGCTGATAGCCTTGAAGGATGCTGGCTTCTTGACCGTCGAGGAAGCCCGGCCGTGGCCTTTGCCATCTTCGTCTTGACCCTTGGATCCATCCTTGGACGCCTCATTGTCTGATCCTCCGCTCACACTAACTTCAGCTGAGTTCACCAAGTCGTCGATAATATCTGCGATGTGCTTGTTCGCGATCTCGTCATTCGGGACAACACCAGTGGCGGGTTCGCCGTCTACAAATGGTGGGCTGTCGGAGACATTTTGCGAGTTGGTATCGAGCTTGCTGGCCTGCATGGAGAAAGGCGCGCATCTGCGATTAGTGAGGGGGAACACCCCATATTTTTTGAGGGGGAACAAACTTACGGCGTCGGCTGAAGAAGTTATGGTAGCTTCATCGGATCGCTGCTTTGTTGACTCTGTGGCCATCATCCGTGCGAATAATCTGTGGGAGGTGGTCAAACGTCAAGAATAATATTCCGATCGCCGGCCGCGGAGTCGCCTAGTAATGATGGCGATGATATGGGGTATCTGTGTAGAAAGAAAGAAGCCGAGGGTTGAGGTTAGCAACCAGGGTTCATTGCGAGGTGAAAGCGCAAAGATAAAAAGTGGAAAAGATTGAATGAAGAGAGAGCTGCGAGACTGTCGCTGCTCCTTGGGGACAGGTCGACGGAGGGATGGCTGGGTGCCTCGCTCACAACTGAGAGCCGGGTGGGAGTCGTTCCCCGTCGGGAGTGGGTGACCAAGCCGTGGGTGGTGGGTAAGGTGGCAGATGACTGAAGGTCGCTGTAGCAGCAGCAGCAGCAAATAGTCACGGATGCGCAGACGTAATACCTCTCCTCGGCCGGCTCGAAAACAGGAAGCAGTGGGTAGAGAGTGAATTAGGTATCATATTCCTACTTACCTCTTCTCTGTTTAATCCCGAAAATAAAATGTTGGCGAAGAGGGGTTGAGAGTGTGAGAGGCCTGCGATTGAACGCTGCCTGGTAGATCGCGCGTGGTCGGGAGAAGTGGTTCGCGGGGTCGTAGTGGTGGTGGAGGGTCAGGGAAGGGGCACTTCGTTCGGGGATGAAAGTCGCAGGCTCACTTCGAATGTGGTCCAAGCATCGAGGGTCCTCCCAAAAGTCTCAACCAGTCGAGAAGCAGATGCCGATGCAGTGCGGCTGGTGGGTGGTCTTTTTCGCCTAGAGATGACTGGGGGGCTGACGATTAGGTTGTCCCCGGTGGCCGCCAGAGGTCAGAGAGCTGCCACTGCAGTGGGGTCTTTTTTGGGCCTAGCGTTGGGGAATTGCGTCTGTGCACACCACTTGAACCAAAGATCTGCCTCATTCAATGCTTCCATTCCAGTATTTACAGGAAAGCAGGAGACCACCTCGAAGTGAAACTGAAGAAAATAAGGTGTAACAAATCTCAATATGGGCACAACCCCTCGTGTTCCATTATTCAAAATATTCATTCCGCAATCAATATCAACTGAGCGGCTGAATAGAAACCCTGATTATCCAAACGCCACTCGCGATGGGAATGCAAATGCACTGATCGTGAAACTGATGTCCTTGAGATGACTCCGAGTTGATCGATGATACGACAGATAAACATTGCAAAATAATTTTTTACTCTTCCTGCCGAATCAAGGTCAAATCTGCGGAACGCGCAAATCTAGTACCTGTTTCTGATTCTACGAATTTCCCCCAGTCTTCACTTGCTTGCAGTGGTTAGAAACAAAAGAGGGAAAAAAAAGAGAAAAAAAAACGGCGAGGAAACTGTTTCTTGCAATGCTCAACGGCCACTTTCAGTCTATTGGGAAACAGGTTATATACACGCCCGAGTCAATTCCAACCGGAAACGCTCTCCCAACTCTACGTTTAGTGAGCATTGTTCTTGTGGTGGCCTGCCGTGATTTATTAGCCAATCTAAAACTCGGAAGCAAAACAAACTCAGAGGACTTACGGAGGTGGAAGTAGTAGTTCTGGGCATAGCCAACGGCGACAATGAAGGCAATGGCGTGAACGATGGCTGCAATAACAAAATCAGTAAACTCTTCCTCCCCTCACCCCTCCAGGGGTTGCTGTTTCCCAGTGTATACATACGGGCAGCGCTAGGGTTCTTGCCAAAGTACTTGGCTTGGTATCTGCCGAGGATACCGGTGGGCTTCACTTCCGAAGGCGATCCGCGGGGGAGCTTGGAGTAGAAGTTGACGACGCGCTGCATGCGGACGGCATCGGGGGCAGCACCAATGGCCTGGATTTAGTCCTCCGTCAGTATTTCTCCTTTCTCAGTAACCATCGGTTTTCCCTTTTTGATTTGTCCTCCTCGCTGTTCATGTCGGTGTCGACGGTGGTTGTCGTCGTCGGAAAATCGTTGTCCTTTGAATCTGCCCCTCCATTTCAACCAACCCATTTGAATCCCCCTCTTGGAACCCTTCCCAAACCCAGACGCTTTCCATTTTCCTAAACTCGGTTGCCCTCGGTGTCGCCATAATCGGTAAATTTCTCGAACAAAATCAACGTACCTTGGGAGAGGCGACCTATAAAGATCAGTCAGCAATCATTCATCCCCAGCCAATTCTGGAGGGGGGGAAAAAAATCAGGAGCCTACCTTGGGCGGGATGAGGGTAGAAAGTGCCCGGCGCTGAATGAAGCTCATTTTGACGGGACCGCGATTGTCGCGCAACAACAAGAACTTGTAGGTTGTTTGGGGGTGCGGAGGGGTATAAAGTCGACTCGGCGGAGGTCGGCTCTTGCAATTGACGTTTGGCGTCGGGATTTGACGATTTGAGCTGTTAACTTGCTTGCGGGAAAACGCCAAGGTCCAATCGTTCGGTCGGCAAGAAGGTTGTTGCGCAGAACTGATCTGGCCAATCGAAAGGTGGCTTCGCAAGTGGGGCGACCGCTGACCTCAAGGGTGGGCAAGCTCAACTACCTTGCATACCGACTAGCATAATTACTGGGAGAGAGCGAAGCAGAGAACGACCTGACGTACTGAAGCTCAGGTTTAACACCCCCCTTCCCCACGCCAGTGCCAATTGAGAAGCGGCCTTAAACCTCCTTCCCCCTTCAACCTTCACAATGGCCGCATTAAGGACATCGTCAACCTCGGCGGCTCGCATCCTGCGCACGGCAACCCGGAACTCAGTCCCCGCCGCCGCCGTCTCCTCGCGCCGTTTCGAGAGCACCACATCCTCCCACTCGTCCACCGTCCCGGTCATCTCCAAGTACAAGCAGAACGAGACGTCCTCCCTCGACAGGCTTCCCCGCAACGCCCCCGATTACGAGGTGCCCATCGACCAGGCGACCTCAACCTTCACCCCGGTCCCCAAGCACATTCAGGACGGCTCCGAAGACATCTCCGTCCCCGCTGGTGTGATCTCTGGCGCCCCTCTAGAGCTTCAAGCCCGTCAAGTTCGGTAAACATAAACCCGCCCCCCTCCCCCTTCCCCCACCTTCTGCCACCCCTCCCTTTCAAGATTCGTTTCTTTCTAACCCATTATCGCGCAAAAAAAAAGCATCTATCAACCCGCCAAAGCAGCCACCCAGTCCGGCACCACCAAGGGCCAGGTCTGGCGCATGGACTGGGACGTCCTCGGCAAGGGCCACAGGTGGGAGAACAACCTGATGGGCTGGGCGTCGTCGGGCGACGGAATGCAGGGCCATCACATATACTTCAAGTCCAAGGAGGACGCCGTCGCCTTCGCCGAGAAGCAAGGTTACGAGTACTTTGTTCAGGAGGCCAACACGAGGCACTTTGCCCCAAAGGCTTACGCAAACAACTTTTTGTACTCGCCCAACAAGCTTAAGCATATCCGGACCAAGTAAAAAAGAAATGGGTGAGGAGGGGAAAAGAGTAGAAATCGGTTTGTGTATGTACATATGTTTCCGGGACACGATGAAACTAGAACGCAGCTTTTTATGCAAGAAAAAAAAAAGTACCATGGCAGTTGCATTTGATACATATATTTTCTGCATCAGTCAGTCTGAAAGGAGGAGAAACAACAACAAAGTTTGAATACTTAATCGTCGAGCATACACGGCTGAGCTCAATCAATTTCTGAACCGGAGAACCAGGACGAGATTAATGGTCAGGTGAAACGACCACGGGATTCTCGCAACCACAATCGTGAGCGTCACGAAAGATATCAGGCCCTTCCTTATGTACGACTATATCTTAGAGAACAGCAAGTATAATCACAAGAGACAAACAGGCACAGTACTTGGGAATCAAGAATGTTGTAGTCAAATTATTTATTTAGAATAATCAGCCCGATGCACCTCTTTAAGAAGGCTGCTGTAATCGCCATGATATAATCCTTCCTGTTCCTGGACCCACCCACCACCCAAAGACCGCTATACGCCAAACCGAAAAAGAAAAAAAAAACCATCATCAATTATCTCTCGTTTCATGTCGTAATCATTGGTTCATGTCCATTGGTATCCATCGCGTCCTCCCCGTGTAGTCCAATGTCCAGACGAGAAGGCAGCGAAAGGTTTTTGGCCCTCGCCGAAGACTCGGCCCACTCGCGCATTCGAACCAAGGTTCTGATTGCAGCCTCTTTTCGTTGATCCTGGCGCGCAAGGACGGCTTCATTGACCCTGGTCGCAGTACTCCTGCGGAGGTCTGCCGATAGCAGCGCCTTCAGTTCCGGACGCAAGGTCGGAGAGTCGTGATCGAAAATGAGCAGAGACATGGCCCGTTCCAGGTCCTTTCTGAACTCCTCATTTATCGATGCTCGAGGTCCGACCTTGTTGGTAGCAAACTCCAATGCTGGGGTGATATCGCCGCCATTGCATTGCCGTATCAACTCAATCAACTGAAGACGGAGTAGCGAGAAGTGGAGTTTGGGGTTCTTGTCCAAAATCTGTTTGCGTGTTAGAAGAGAACGCAAAAAGTAAATTGATGAAAACGTGAATTCGTGATGAAATGCTGCGCTCATATAATGATGGTTGTGTCTCATCCTGGGCCCCGGAAGGGCCTATGCGTGGTGCATGTTGAAACTCTGTTTCTAATCAGAGCAGCGGTGGGGGAAAGAGGGGAGGGATTGGAGAATGAAGAAGATCAAAGAAGGAATGGCCATCGTACCTCTGGATCAAGTTCGTTCAAGGCCGAGATGGCGGATTCAACATTGCCGCTGTGAATGGCGTGTTGGATCTCCTGCCTGGTCTTGATGGAGGGATCCTCTTGCTGCGGCTTCAGGTTTGCCTCTTTCGAGAACTTTGCAGCCGCATTTGGGTAACCTTCCATCGTCAGATAGTCAAGGATGATTGCGTTGATGTCGCTGTATAAACTGTCAGAACGATGCCACATCATCAACGATGGTATGTTTTGCGGTGGTTGACAGCGAAGCGCGGATGCGGGGCGCAGAGTTTGTTCAGATTTTTACGAGATTGATTGCAGAGTTTCTCCTCATTGGTAATCAGAGAGATTCCCATTGATATGCGATCATCATGGTGCGCCTGCCACGTTTGCATGCCGCGAAAGTAAAATGGAAAGCACTAACCTCTTGGGCGACTTGACCTCAGCCACCCGCCTCTCGAAGTCATGCCGGGCAGGAGTTGCTGTCGACGTTGAGGAATTCTGCAGGGACCGAGGTCAGCGTGCTGTGGGGACTGAGGCGGGCTGCATGAAGCCACGAACCATCTGGTCGCGGGCCTGGCGGAACTGCTCAAAGATGTGTTCCCGAAAGGCAGAATCGGGCTCCAGGTTCCCCAACTCGAATGGTGGCGGCCAGTTGGACATGTGCCTGATTGACCAAGGAAGGCGCTTCTTCACATCTGGGGTCAGAGCGTGGTGTGCCACACCTGATGCTCAGGTCTGCACGTGAGTTGTTGGTAGTTGACCGGCTGGGGTGAGGAGGGGGAAAAGTGTGAATGGAAATTGAGCAAGTGAGAGATCGAAAATGGGAAGTGGGAATTGAAGGTTAAGAGGGCTGGTGAAAAGTCGAACAACGGAAGGGTGTCCAAGCTTTTGCTCTGTGGAGCCGTACTTGAGCGGGTCTCGAAGCGGACACCCCTCGGCCGGAGTCACAGAGAAGCCGGGCAACAGGGCGCTAGGGCCACCCTCCCACCGTAAGCGATGGCCACCACACTGTGTCTCTCTGGGACGAATGAGAGAGCTCATTGCTCGCCTTCCCAACCTGAAGCTTGGCAAGTGGAGGGGTATCGAGGGCAGCTGTCTGGACGAAACGAGCACCGAAACAAAGCATTTTCCATATTCCCATTTTCTGATGATCCCCAAAAGCTTGACTTTCTTGACAGGGATAGCTCAGGTATTCAGGTAGGTTCAAGCCTCGTTTTTATTTTGATTGTTTTGGAAAAACCATCACATGGTGTAGCAAGATTCGCTATAGCCTACCAACGTTTTCCTGGTTCTCTGATTCTTGTCCCTTTTCCTTTTTTCTTTTTTTTTTTCTTCTTCTTTTCATTTCATTTCTTTTCTCTTTTTCTCTTCATTTTTGACCCGAGTGCATACCTCCATCGGAATCACCCGACTTACACAACCCCTCTTTGGCTTGTTTCTTTTTTCCCCCATCTTATTAGGAACCCTACTCCGTGACCGTCTTGGGATCTCCCCTATCCTCTTATATATGGTATACATATATATATCGAGATAACAAGATGCCGTCAACTACCTCAACCGTCATCGTCTCAGAAAACACGTCCAACGGCGCCGCCAAAAAGAACGGCCAGGCCAAAGCAGATGGAGCCATCGCCAAAAGGGCCCACTACGCTCCCCCTTGGGCAGATGTCAGCATTATTGGCATTGCCGGCAGCTCAGGTTCGGGAAAGTCGACCCTCTCACAGGCCATCGTTCAGAAGCTGAACCTGCCGTGGGTTGTCATTTTATCCATCGACTCGTTTTACAAAAGCTTGGATGAGGAAGCCTCCAGGAAAGCTTTTCGCTGTGAATACGATTTCGACGCACCAGATGTGAGCCCTCCAAGGAGATGCAAGAACGTTGGGAAGAAAGGGGTATTAATCATCCCCAGGCTCTGGATTTCGATGTCTTGGTCGATAAACTGCGAGATCTCAAAGCGGGGTGAGTTTTCATGGGGTGGCCTGTCACTCTTGTGGTAGCCGGTGGTCTGATGGTGGATTCTCCTCGTAGGAAACGCGCCGAGATCCCAGTTTACTCTTTTGAGAAGCACGCCCGTCTGGAGCAGACGACGTCGATTTACTCACCGCACGTCCTGATTCTGGAGGGCATCTTCGCCCTGCATGATCCCAGGGTTCTCGACCTCATGGACATGAGGGTAATGATATTCAACTGTCTACAATGATGCCGGCAGTCAATCAAGCTAACCATCTTCAAGATCTTTTGCGAGGCCGATGCAGATACATGCCTTTCCAGAAGAAGTATGTATATCTACATATGACCTCCTGTGTGTCACAAATTCGGAAACCCGTCTAACATTTAAAAATTAGTATTGCGTGACCAGAGGGAGCGAGGCCGTGACGTTGAAGGCATCATCAAACAGTGGTTCAACTTTGTGAAGCCAAATTTCGAGAAATATGTCAACCCCCAGCGAAATGTCGCCGACGTTATCGTTCCCAGGGGCGTCGAAAACCATGTGGCCATGAGTATGAATCCCCCTTTCCCTCTTCCCCCAACACATACACCCTGAACCTCTCTTTATTCTGCCATTTATTATTATTATTTCATTACCCCTCCTTTCTAACAAATAACTCTTTTTTTTTATCATCCAGCAATGGTATCCCAATTCATCAAACAAAAACTCCTCGAAAAGTCGACCCACCACCGGGCTGCCCTGACGAGCCTGGAGCTCACGGCCCTCTCCCAGCCTCTGTCCCGCAAGGTCCACATCATGAAGCAGACCTCGCAGATGCGCGGCATGAACACGATAATCCACGACATCGACACGTCCCCCGAGGACTTTATCTTTTACTTTGACCGCCTCGCGGCCCTGCTGGTTGAGCAGGGGCTCAACAACGCCGCCTTCGTGTCCAAGCAGGTCCTGACGCCGCACGACAAGCCGTACCTGGGGCTCGAACCCGCCGGGGAGGTCTCAGCCGTCATCGTCCTGCGGGGCGGCGCCTCGCTCGAGGCCGGCCTGCACCGCGTCATCACCGACTGCAAGACGGGCCGGATGCTGATCCAGTCAAACATCCGCACCGGCGAGCCCGAGCTGCACTACCTCACCCTGCCCAAGGACATCGACACGCACGCCTCGGTCCTGCTGCTCGACGCGCAGATGAGCAGCGGCGGGTCCGCGCTGATGGCCGTCCAGGTGCTGGTCGACCACGGCGTCAAGGAGGAAAAGATCACGGTCGTGACCTATTCGGCCGGCAGGATGGGGCTGCACCGCCTGACTCAGGTTTTCCCGGACATCACCGTCGTGGTTGGGAATCTGTGTCTGGATGCCGAGGAGAGGTGGGTTGAAAAGAGATATTTCCGGTGTTAAAAAAAAAAAAAAAATTAAGGAGAAGAGGAAATATATTCAAGAATGAAAAAAAAAAAAAAATGAGCTATATTTTTTAGTTTAACCTGTGTATAAATTGCATGGCGAAGGGCGATAAGCATACGGTTGGGGGGGGGGGGGGAGATATGGGGTTTAGGTACCTAGTCTGTTAGTACGTATATTTTTTAGCGATTCATCACAAATGTTTCCAAATTGTATTTACTACTTGGTTATAACGGCATTACTATTTTGATAATCTTGGTCCCCCAATGGTCCACCAGATAGGTACCTACCTACCTTACCCTTACTGATGAAAAATTTGTGACATCATTTAGCTATCATTATTATCATCATCAAGAAAAACAAACCACAATTAATTTGAGCATTCACCACGAGATACCAAAGAAAAAACACCTCTCTTTCTCTCATTATATTAACGCTTAGGTTTTTCCACCATGAATAAGGTTGCTCTTACTAAGGTAAGGTATTTTGAAGCGTCTTATATGTCTAAATGATAGACAGGGGGTAACATGATTTACCAAACCTCTTTCCCCCGGCCCTCCCCCTCCCCCCTCTCCCTTTCTTTAAAATTGGCTTAAAAGTGTCTCCAGCTAACTCATGTCAGGAAAATAGATTAATAAAGAAAAAGAGTCGAATTTATATGATAACCATCGAAACTTAGTAACTCATCAAATCTGTTTAAATCACGAGTTAGAAATCAGCAAAATGACTCGACAAAAACACTATTCCGTGTATTAAAAAAAACTCACCTCTTCCAAACATGGCCCGTTTCCCCCAATCCATGGCCATCAGAACCCTCGTTCTGAAGCTCACGCTCTGAGCGAAATAGATACTCCTCCAGGCGTAAACGGCCCAGAGCCCTCCGCCGAATCCCTTGCCTCCGCCAAAGTCAAAGACGGCCGAGTTACCGACGTACGCCAGACTGCCCAGGTGCTTGTACTCAAACGCCTTGTACACAGCCGCGTCGACATCCCCCTCGACAATCTCGTTGGCTCTCAGCCCGGAAGCAGCCCTCGCGAGCTTGTTGAACTTGTGAGCCAGATACTGTCCCTGCTGGTGGGCGCGCTGAGCGGTAGCAGGCAAGCTGGTCAGCTTGCTGTCGATCTGGTTGAGGAGCTCTCTAAGCTCGCCAAAGTCGAGCGTGCCCGACTGATCCCGGTCATACTCGTGAAACAGCTTATCGAGACGCTTGAGGTGTTCGGCAGCCTGAGGGAACTTCTTCTTGACCTGCTCGGCCACGCTCCTCCAGTCGGAAAAGTGAAGGCTGAGCTTCTCAGGGTCGGTACCACGCTTCCATGCTAAATTCCGCAGGAAACCGACGATGTGATCCGCCACGTTATTCTGAACAGTCGCGCAGTCGCCAATGGCGTACACATCTCCCAGCGGCGTGCCGTTCAACCGCAAATGCGTATCCGTCTGCAAGGCGTGCCTGTTTGTCTGCGCATGCCCCAGTTTGGCCGCGAGCGTCTTGCACAGCTCGGCCTGCGAGACACCAGTCGACCACAGGCAGAACCCCATCGGCAGTTCCTTGGTCACGACCTTGCCGTCCTCGCCCTTTTGCGTGAAAACGATGCTGTCGGGTTTAACTTCACTGACCCTCGAGTTCGTCAAAACTTCGACCTGGTCCCGCGCAAACCTCTCCTCGGCGTACTTGCTCAGCGTCTCATCGTAAGTGTTGAGTATATGTCCGCGGCTCTGGATTAAATGGACCGACACCTCGTTCCTCAGCAACCTAGGGAACATGTCAATCAGGTCCTCGTTCAGCAAATCGTACAACTCTGCCGCAAACTCAACCCCCGTTGGACCGCCTCCGGAGATGACAAAACTGAGCAGCCTCTTCCTGTCTTCGTCAGTGGTCGTCGGTAAACATGCCAGCTCCAGATTCTGAATGACCTGATTCCTTATCTGCCTCGCGTCGTCGATATCCTTGAGGAAATGACAGTGCTCCAGCCCCTTGACCCCGTGAGGGTTCGTCACGGAGCCGACACCAACAACCAGCTTATCGTAGGGAACGTAGAACCTCTGTTCAACTCCGTGGCAGTCGGTCTGGCTGACTTCGACCAAGCGCGCAGAGAAATCCACGTCCTCGGCCCTGGCGCGGACGAAGTGGCCCCTCACCCGCCCAATCACCCTCCGTATCGGCTCGACCAGACTCCTCAATCCCAACGTGCCGACGGTAGCGGACGGCAACATTGGGGTAAACAAAAAGTAATTGGTGGGACTTATTACGGTGACGTGGTAGTGATCCGGCTCCAAATCCTTCAGCAGCGCGACGCTGCCCCAGCCGCCGCCCAGGATGACCAAGCGAGGCTTGGTCGTCTGCTGCTTGCGCAGCTCGTCGTCCTCGTCGTCGAGCGACATTTCGAGTATCGGCAGGTTCTTGGGACCGCCGCGGCGCGGGTTCAAGGCGAGCTTGGAGATTGCGAGGTCGGTCTTGGAAGACATGTGGTCCTTGTATGTCGTCGCATCGTAGATGAAGAATCCAACCACGCCGAGGGAGATGAACAGGACCGAGGAGCCCAGCCAGGCTAGGGATCGGGTGAGGAGGAGTTTGAGGCGGGGCGGCTGTGGCTGGGCGGGGGACGGCCCCGAGGAGACGGCGCGGAGCTGGAGTTGCTGGTAGTGAGAGGGGCAGAAGAATGGAGGCTGCTGGTGGCGGACCGTTGAGCTGAAGAATGGGAGCGGGGAGGCTTTCGGCCGAGGGGGTTTGGTCGTGAAGAGCTGGCGGGGCAGTTGTTGGGTGGTTCTGGGTGGTGTTGAGAGATTGGCGCGGGGCAGACCAAGCTGCCCGAGCCCCGGGTGCCGAGCTACTCGACGGCCGAGCATTGTGAGTTTATTTCTGCCGTTTTCGCCGTCGTGGCTGCGACTGTGGTTGTAGTGGTGGTGGTAGCCGTGGTGGTGGTTGCGGTGTGCTCTTCTTTTAGTTTGCGATAGCGATTATGACGTCAATTCGCGATGGGACGAAATAAGAGCGAGTTGGTTGCTCCACCAGAAAGAGAATTTTTTTTTTTTTGGCAATTGAGGGAATTCTTTTCCCGTCGCAAACTTATGCCGACGACGCTAAGTTGAGTTCTCAACAGGAAGGAAAACAAAGTGGTAGGGATAATCGCAGCTTGGCGGGAAATTGGAGGCCTTTTCGTCGGACATAGCTGGCAGCCGCAGAGAGGGGAGACAAGATAATTAATCAATAACAGTTGGGCAACATCGCTCAAGCAATTGCCAAGGCCTGTCAGGCCCTAAATGCGTAGGGTACGTCAGTGACCTCAGCTTGGCAGCCCAGAGCCCAGGGGCGCGGGCCCAGTTTCAGGGTCTTTAGTCCGTGCATTGACATTCTGCTGTTTGTTTGGAGTGCATGTAAGCTGAGGTACCTAGTGTAGGTATTTCGGTATTTGTGGCATTGTTTCTGTTTCATGAAACCAACACCCACCAAGCATAGCCTTGAAGCCATTCATTCATTCATTCATTCATTCATTCATTCCACAACGGCGTCGGCAAGGTCAAACTGAGATTGCTTGGTAAACTCATGAATCTCATGCCAGTGATCGATGGTGACTAATTGTTAAGGTAATTGGTTCAAACGGTCTAGTTCTTGGGGTGGGATTCTCCAAACCGTAATCATAGAGTACAGCAGTGTAAGGAACCAAATTGAAGAATTTCAAGAGGTCGAAAAGGTTGGCTTGGCTACCCAGGTGTATGTTGAAGGAGTCATTTCTTTTAATTTCATGGGGTTAATGACCGGCCGCTTATTAACCCGTGGCCAGCTATTCCAAGATTTCTTTTGCAGTGTTTAAAAGGTATAAGGGGATACCGCAAGAATGGCTTGACAGGCTCTGATCCGTCTACACCGACGTGGTTCAGCAATGCCGGTCTCCTGAATGTATCAGGGAAGGACCTCGTCTGTTGAATGCTGGAATTGCCGCAGTAAATAAACGAGTCAGAACCTCGGCCAGTTTATCAACGCATCAATGCAAAAAGCCCACTCCTCGTCCTGAATTTTTACTACGCAACCATCAAACACATTGCATTGCCCCCTCCACTCTTTCGGGGCCCTTCACTTCCTTCCCGTACCGAAATCATAACCCAACAACCGCGTGTTCGACGGCCTCCCTCTGAGCCTCCCATGCCAACCAATCCGACCTCGTCGTAGGCAACAAGCCCATCCCGTTAACCTTCCAAACGCCCAGCGCCAGCGCCACCAGCTGCATGATGACATAAATCACCTTGACCTGCAAGACCTTGCCCTTGTTCGTGTCGCTCTCAAACTTCTCAAACGCCTGGTTCGTAGCCAGAATGCCCATGATGGGGTTCTTGAATGCCATAAACACCATCATGATGCTGAAGATCTGTAGAGAGTTGCCCGACATGTACATCATGAGCCCCGTCATGGGGAGGGACTTTATCGGGGCGAGGGCGACCTCCCATGCTTTTTTGAGCTTGAGCGTGTCCATTTCTTCTTGGGTTGGAGGCGTGCGTTGGGCTAATTGGGAGGCTTTCGAGTCTTTTTTCTACAGTGGGAGAGCATCAATTTTAGTGATTGCGTTCGTAAAGATGGGCGCGACCAAAAGAGGACAGAAAGAAGGCTGACTAACCTTGGAGCTTGTCTGTGATGTCGGGAATCCTGGGGGGTCGGGGAACGAGTTCTGCTTCGCCTTGTACGGAGGAGGGTTGCTGAGCTCAATAGCCCATGCGGGCGACGGTGGTGATTTCGACATTCTGCTCGACAATGAGGCTGTAGATAACTGGACGCGCAAGTTGGGCCGGCAGTATTAGAAGTCGGGTGGGGGGTGAAGGTGGGTGATGGGTGATGTCAAGATTGAATGGTGTCCGTGCTTCTTTGGTGGATTTCCCCAACGGCTTGGCGGCCATGTTTGGTTCCCACCGCCAGCGTTTCAGTGGGTACGTACACTCAGTAGCTAGGCTGTCCAGGGGATGGATGCCCACCCTCCACCGCTTTCGGGGTGACGCTCGGTATGGACTCGCAATTTCAGGGGCACGACAACTGCGAGATCTCGACCCAGATCTCTATTGTTGAAAAAGTTTGGGCGGAGCCGTCTTACTTGCGCCATCTTCCCTGCCCTGTTGATCAATCGGGACTCGGAAGCAATCATCAAACACCGTTCGGCCATTTGCACGCGGCAGACGCGGGAGCCGAAGGTCAACTGCATCGACGACAAACTTCCTCGGATACGCGACCCCGATTCTTCCACCGCCCGCTGTAATCGACCGAGACTACATCTTGGACATCTCTCTTCGCCAGGAACAGCAGTTGACAGCTTGGCGCATTTCAACGAGCAGGGAGCCTGCATGTGACACGCGACAAACATCTACGGCAGCACCAAAAAAAAAGTGAAAGGAATAAAGACTATAAAAAAAAAAAACCAAGACATCGGCAGCTCCCCTCTGCGCGAGGGGCCTAGAGCGCCCTGCTTGTCCCATCGATTGCGACCCGGATTTCGGTTACGCCGGATTATCCGTCGCATAACTGATCTGTTTATTTTGGAGGAAGGATTTATTGTCAACTAGAAAGCAATCATGTCGAGTGCTCCGGGAGGAGATTCGAAGCTGTTCGCTCGAGTAAGCAACCCATCCCAGTTTCCCCCGTGCCGTTCATGTAAGGGGTCTTGGAGTTTTGCGGGGGAGGGGTGATGAGGAGGGGAGAGAGGCTGGACCTGAGTTTCCGAGAACACAGCTTTCTTTGAAGTTTCCCCCTCACTTCCAAGGGAGCCATGGTAACCTGAAAAACCATCCCTCCCTTGCTTATTTTGGGCACATGGATCCCTCTCGAGCATCTTGATCCTTTACTTGGTGTCTCTCGGGCAGCATCATATCATGAAATATTCCCAAGCCGCCGTCGCACCATCATCGTCAACATGTTCATGGCATATATTCCCCCGAGTTCTTACTTACCAAAAACTTCACAGGGCAAAGTCGCAGAGCTGCGCCTCGAGCTGAACAGCGGCGGAAAGAAGGACAAGAACTTTACGACCAAAAAGATCGCGCTCAAAAAGATTGTCGCCAACATGACCATGAGCAACAATGACATGGTTGCCCTGTTTCCCGATATTATCGGATGCATGACCATTCAGAGCCTCGAGATCAAGAAGATGTGCTTCCTCTTCCTGGTCAACTACGCCAGGATGCGTCCCGATGTTGCGGTAAAAGCAATCCCGGTGTTGGAACACGTACGTTTTGGGTCAGAGTCTCTCTTTCGAGGTCCCGCTGCTCACATTGAGATTGTTGACAGGACATGGAAGATCCAAACCCCCTCGTCCGAGCCCTGGCCCTCCGAACCATGTCGTACATCCACGTACGCGAGTTTGTCGAAGCAACGGTGCCCATAGTCAAGCACCTCCTTCGCGACCCTGACCCGTATGTGCGCAAGACTGCCGCCTACACTGTCGCAAAGCTGTACGACCACGACAGGCACATGGTGGAGAAGTCGGACCTCATCGACAGACTAAACAGCTTGCTGAGGGACGACAACCCCACCGTCGTGGCAAGCGCACTGGCAGGGCTCATGGACATCTGGGAGCGGAGTGACGCCATCAAACTCACCATCGATTACAACAACGCCTCCAAGATGGTCGCAATCCTGCCGGACTGCTCTGAGTGGGGTCAGACATACATCCTAGAAGCGCTCATGTCGTATGTCCCGCAAGAGTCGGGCGAAGCCGTGCTGCTCGCTGAGCGCATAACGCCGCGGCTGTCGCACTCCAACTCGGCAGTCGTTCTGACGTGCATTCGTGTGGTTCTCTATCTGATGAACTACATCTCCGACCAGAAACAGATCTCTGCCCTGTGCCGAAAACTCTCGCCGCCCTTGGTTACCCTGCTCGCCAAGGGGCCCGAAGTTCAATATCTCGCCCTCCGAAACGCTCTTTTAATCCTGCAGCGGCGCCCAGAAGTCTTGCGAAACGACATCCGCGTCTTCTTCTGCAAATACAACGACCCAATCTACGTTAAAGTGACCAAGCTCGAGCTCATCTTCATGCTGGCCAACGAGAAAAACATTGACGAGGTCCTCACCGAGCTCCGGGAATACGCCACGGAAATCGACGTCCACTTTGTGCGGAAAGCCGTCCGCGCGATCGGCAAGCTGGCCATCAAGATCGAGCCCGCGTCGCGCAGGTGCATCAACCTCCTGCTCGAACTCGTCTCGACCAAGATCACGTACATCGTCCAGGAAGCCACCGTCGTGATCCGAAACATCTTTAGGAAGTACCCCAACCAGTACGAATCCATCATCGGCACGCTCTGCGAGCACCTCGACTCGCTCGACGAGCCCGAAGCAAAGGCGGCCATGGTGTGGGTCATAGGACAGTACGCCTCGCGGATTGAGAATTCGGACGTCCTCCTGGAGGACTTCCTCGACTCGTTCGCCGAGGAGCCCGTCGAGGTCCAGCTGGCCCTGCTCACGGCAACCGTCAAGCTGTTTATCCAGCGGCCCACAAAGGGGCAGGAGCTGGTCCCCAAAGTGCTGAAGTGGGCCACCGAGGAGACCGACAACCCCGATCTGAGGGACAGGGCGTACATGTACTGGCGCCTGCTGTCGACCGACATGGAGGCGGCCAAGAAAATAGTCATGGGCGACAAGCCGGCCATCACTGCCGAGTCTGAGCGGCTGGACCCGGCGACGCTCGAGGAGATGTGCCTGAACGTCGGGACGCTGGCCACGGTCTACCTGAAGCCCGTCCAGACCGTGTTCCGGAACGCCAGGCCCAAGAGGCTGCAGGATAGCCCCTGCCTGCAGAAGGAGGCGATCCCGGCTCCCGCGAGCGGGCTGGGAGGCGACACGCAAAAGAGTCTGTCGCAGCTGGGCATGGGCGGGCAGGCGGTCGCCAGGCAGGGCCAGGCACAAGGCCAGGCACAGGGAGCAGGGGGGGATATGGGAAGCGCGGTCAACGATGCGGATGCGTACTTTGCCAATCAGCGCGGGCTAGCCGTGGGGAACAACATGATTCAGGAACAAGGGGACAGCTTTGGCGGGGACGGCATGTATAATCCCGGCGGTTACGTGGTTAATCAGTATGCGGCTCAGCAGCCTGGAGGAAGCCTTCCTGATTTGTTGCTTTGAGGGTTGGGTGGGGGGGGGGGGGGGAGAGAAAGAGTTTTTAGATGTGGTGTGGTAAGGAGGATGGATGATGATGATGATGGGGTTCAAGATGTATATCCCCCTGTATATCTTTGCCTCAGTTTTTTTCTTTTTATATAGTTTATATATATATTCAGGGTAATAGTTGAAGTTCTTATTCTTTGAAGAAATTGCATTCCAGCTATGTTTACTTTTTTGAAAAAAAAATTATTAATAATGATTCGCATTCGAGCTATTATAGTGAAACGGTTTTCTCTGCTCTTTGAGTTTCACTTCATCTATTCTTATATGTATATATATATATATTATTATTATTATTATTATTATTATTATTATAATTTTATAATTTTTTTTAAAAAAATTATCAATTATTCTTTTCTATTCATTTTCTATTCAAAATTTTTTTTTTTTTTTTTTTTTTTGATTTAGTAATTTTTATAGGTATTTTTGGGGGTTATTTTTCATTGTTATCCTCTTTTTTTTTTTTTTTTTTTTTTTTTTTTTTTTTTTTTTTTTTTTTTTTTTGGTATAGAGGAAGGGTTAAGAAGAGAAAGGTGGTGGTGTCCTGAAGCCATTTTAAAAATTCCTCAGTTTAAACGTGGGGTTTGTTTACATTTTGTATTCATTGTATATACCTACCTAGACTCCCTTACACACAAACACCCCCCACAACCCCCACCCCCTCAAACAAAAAACAAAAACCCCCCTGCTTCCTTTCTTTTTTTTTTTGGGGGGGGGGGATATTTTTGCATCATTTCTTCTTATTCATTATTATACAAACTCGCTAACCTAGGTAGGTACGGGGATACATGATATTTCTGTATATAAACCCAACCAATACCATCATCATATTAAATCATTATTTTTTTTTTGAGAGAGAAGGGGGGGGGGGGGTCTTTTTCCTCCTGTTGCAATCACCCTCCCTGTCTTTTTTTTTTTTTTTTTTTTTTTTTCCTTCCTGTTGGATTCACCGTTCAAAAGAATGTATCCCCCCAGCCAACTTAATCCACTCCTCCACCCCTCTGACGTACACATCATTCCCGTCGTCGTCGTCCTGTTCTCCGACCGATGATCCCCCCCCTCCTCCTCCTTGGATTCCCCAAATCATCAGCTCATCAAACTCTTCCGAGACTTGCAAGGTCCCACCTCCTCCTTCTTCTTCCTTTTCCAGGTCTATTATTACTGTATCATGTTCCTCCTCTGGTCGACCTGGTGCCACTACGGGTTCCTCCGAACCGATCGAGGCAACGACGCCTTTGTATCCGGACGGCAACTGGACCGAACGGCCGTTGAGCTTGCGACCGCGGAAATATGCCGTCGACTTTTTGTTTTTGTTTACGTTGTTTTTATTGTCCTCTACGAGTTCTGTGTTAACAAAAGGAAAAAAAAAAAAGGGAAAAAAAAATTGGGAGGTGTAGTTACCAGAAGTCTCGGGATTCCAAAATGAACAAGGGACGGGACCGATGGGACCCGAGTGGTTGATTCGGCAGGGTAAGAGGTTCGCTGTTACTTTTTCGGGCGTAGTTGATGAAGAGGAAGTAGAGTCTGAGGAGGATGAGGGTTTGAGGTTGAGGATTTGTGATGGCATTTTTGTGTTTGGGGTTTGGGGGGGGGGTGTTGTTTTCAAAAATAAAATCAGGTTATTTTATGGAAAATAAAAATTTGTTAAATGTTAGAAAAAATTTTTTTGGGGCAATAGTGTTGAGTGAACAAGTGAAAACTGAGTGAATGAACTTGGATGAGGATGAGAATGAGACGCGTTCAAGTGATATATTAGGGGAAAGTTAAAGTGGGACGCGCTTTGAGACGCGTTGGGTTAAAAGAATAAAGTGGGGGTTTTGACAAGGACGATAAGATCAGACCCTAACCCTGAATCCGGCTTCTTCCATCGACAAAATAACTTGCTTCTAGGCATATAAAGTAGACCGAGGGGGTTTTGTTACAAGTATATACAGATAAGAAAGGGTATCTCTTGTGTGTATAATACACTCAGCTTCAGACAAGACATCTACAAACCCAGATGTTTCCTGATTTCACCCTAGTTCTCCTCCTTCCCCATTCCCACTTCCTACACCCCCTCAACCCCTTTTAGCCTTCTTCGCTTTCCCCTTAAAATTCACCTTTGGCTTTCCTTTCGCCTCGTCCGGATACCTATTCGCATGCTCAACGTCAAACGCGCTCTTGTGCCTCCTAAACAACAGCATGGCCACCCTCGCGTCCTCCACACTGCTGTGCTGCCCCTGCTGGATGTCCAACCCCAGAATCTCCTTCGCGAGAACCTTCAACGCAGGTTTCGGTCCATGCCCGTACTTTTTAAACCCGGAAAACTTGGCAGTGTCCCTGATCATCTTGCTGGAATGATCCAGCTCCAGCGCTTTCAAGTCGTGCTTGACGTCGTGGCCCACCACTATCCGCCCACCCTTCAACAACTCGGCAACCTGTCCCTGGACTTCCTGAAACGTGCGCGCGGTGTGCATGTGTTTTGCTTGTATCCCGGAAACGTGCGTCCGCCAGTCCGTTACTCTCTCCCTCGGGACGACGTAAGAGTCGTATACCTGTTTGCCGTGAAAATCCGTGATGCTTACTCTTGCCAGAGCGGACTCGTAACCTCCCGGCCCGACGCCCACCATTTCGCAGTCGATGGCTAGGTATTTCCCTAACGACTCGACGGAGACGTCTGGCGACAGGCCCTGGTTGGGTACCGTGGGCAGGGACTTGAGGGTTGACGATGAGACGCCGAGGGAGTAAGCCTCTGCGAGGGATTCGGCAGAGATGTCGTGCTTGCTGGTGAGGAGCTGAAGCGAGGGAACGGTTGTTGATGGAGCTGCGTTTAATGGGGATAGGGTTGAGTGAGCGGCGCCCATTTTCCCCTTGGTTAAGGGTGACGGTTTTGCAATTGTGCGAGCGGCCTTCAGGTTCTTGGGGTTTGGTTTAGGTTTAGGTGCCTGTTTTAACTTTTTATTGGTGTCTCTTGCAGGCTCATCAGAGGCCTTTCTTTTCGGTGCGGGCTTTGAAGTTTTGGTCTGTGATGGGGACGACGACGACGACGCTGATGATGTCGATGTCGATCCGGCTTTCAATCGTGCTTGGAGGATTTTCCAATTTTGCGATAACTCTGGAGCCATTATGACGGTTATAGATGTTTAGGCCCCGAAAATATAGCGATGTTTGACTTATCGCTCTGTTTGGGTTGACATTTGGGGTTTCTGAGACTTGGTGGTGTTGAATTTTAAGATGCATACATGAAAATTCACCCATGTTCTGGGGAGCCACTCGGGATTTGCGAATTGGGGAAATTTGCGATAAAAAAACTGTGCAGGTTGCACTAAGTGGACTGTGGTGCTGTGGGGGAGCAGCTTAGTTCCCGCTAGACTGCTTGGATCCTTCCCCGATTTTGACCTCACGTCAACTCAAAACTTGGGAAATTATTTTCTCTATTGCTTCCATCTTTCAGGAAAACCTAATAAAATTCAGTCTTACTCAAAAAGTGCTTATTGGATCAAAATATTTTCAGATATCACCGTTCTCTTGCAAGAAGACAGCATTATCCCAACATGAGCAAGAGTGAAGAAGCTAGCGTGCACGGCGTTTATCAGGATTCTTCATCACACACATGATCAACCTCAAACCAAAAAAAGAGCATCATAATCACTGATTTAATTAGATGACGCTGATTGCCATCGCAGGCATAAACGCGGTCTCAAACTCCCCCGTTGAGCAAGTCCATTCCCACAACCCCACCCGATGGAAAAACTCGGGTTGCTTCTTGGATGCAAGAAGCACAAGTCCCACCAATGTCTTCTTGCTTGGCCCGTTTGCTCTTTCGCCCACGGCATCCTGCCCCTCCGAGGCCTCCGCGAGCGTGACAAGCGTGAACTGTTCTGGCGTATGCCTTAGGGAGTCTGGATCCCAATCCAAGCAGCATCGAAGAGGATTCTCGCTGCTCTTGATGCGTACCAGACTTACTGCGAAAGCCTCGAAAGCCTCGTCTTCCTTTTCGACGGTTGATGTTTCGTCGAAACAAAAGTTATAGGTCCGGCCTGTGACGTTTAGTTGGCCGCCAGGCCTGAGTCTTCCAAATGCATCTTTCCCTTCAGGTTTAATTTCGGAAAATGCAACGCGGCTCCATTTGCCCTGCGACAAATCGTAACGAGCATTTCGGTAAAAACATACTTGATGGTGAGTCGCCCAGCTCCATGAAGGTGCAATATAAGGCTCAGGATTCTCCAATTGACTCAAGAGCTCCCCAAGCGCTGCTGGTATCGGAGAGCCAGGAGATAAATACCAAGTCAGCCCGTGGATGCTGTCTGGTTCCCAAATGCCAGCCACATATCGAATGTTGCCGACACCGTCGTCGAGTTTCTCCGCGAAGCGACGTGCAAGTCCAGATATGGCTGGCAATGCATCTTGGGCGACCGTAAGCTGTCGCCACGAATAGTATGACGCAACAATCAGCCAGTCAATGTAAAGGCCGGCCGTGTTCAATGACAAGTCCATACGCAAAAAGTTGTCAAACCTCCCCTGTCCTTGCACATTGGCTGCCGTGTCGCAAATGAAAAATTTATGGGGTGGACTGAACATGAGTAGATGCCGCGACATGAGGGCTTCTTGAAAGGTCCAACCTCGATGTTCCCATCGATTGAAGGGGACTCGGTCGTTACTCTGTGAATCTGAAGGCAAAGAACGGCTGGATATGACGAAACGGTTCTTGTGTGATATGGTGTATGTCCCGGAGATTCTGGGATCCAAAGATGACTGAAATGCCACCCTGACCTGGCGGTAATCCTGTTTGAGAAAGCTGATGTGGCAGGATGATGTGAGTGAACATATGGTGAGAAAGGCGGACCCGTATACCGTGGCCATCTGGCTCGATTCGGCTTCCCAGTCGCTTATCGAATCCTGCAGAATGCATAGCGCATCGATCCAGATATACCGGACACCTAACGCTCTGGTCACTGTGACGGCGTCCTGGAGAACCTTGGGGGTTTCCGAACAGACGAACCCAGAGGCGAGGGAGGATTGGTTTTGCGTTGTGACCTTTAACTGAGACGCCGCATCCTTGCTTGTGCCCCAGCAGTAGCTAAGAGCTGTGTAGTGCGGAAGGTCATCCTCGTGGGGGGTCTGCTCAAGAATATCACTGCCGTGTACGAGCCGGAGGCTCGTGCTGTCACAAATCTCAACCAGCCTGGTGGGTAGCCAACGATGTTGGGAGCCGCCGTCAAGGCTGTGCGGTTTAGGGCTGTCACGGCCGACGCAGTCAGATAAACATGAACTGAACCAATCCGAAAATTGGCCCCCGAGGGGATCCGACGGTAGCTCTTCGACATGCTCGTCAAGTCCCAACCAGGCTGTGCATGGATCCGGAATTGGGCTTCCTGTCACTCATTATTAGGTGATGAATTCGGCCTGCCAAAGTAGATAGGCACCTTACTTTGCACGGGGCATTCCATCAAAAGAAACCCAGCCCTGTCACGAGGCCTAAATAAGAATTTGAAGCCTTTCAAGTACTTTTGACCGCCAGGTTCCTTCTCGGCAAAGTCATAGCAACACATCAAATAAAACTCGAGTCGGTCACAGTTCTTCTTCCTCGAGGTCTGATTCTCATGCTCCACAGCCAGCACGAACTCGCTTGATCGAAGAGTGGCCCACAGAAACGCACAAAACCCGCATCCCTTGTCCATCGCGGCCGTCAGATTTGGGAGATGCGGGAATTCGTCAGGCAACATCCAGTCGGCGAAAAGTAACTGGCTTGAGTCGAATTCGAACTGAACAAATCTCTCTCCTGTGTTCGGGTTTGTAACCTCGTGCCCTCCACAGTTTGCATCGTCAAATTGGAATCCCCGGCATTGGTCGCACCAGGTTACTGGCTCCTCAATGTCATCTGGGGTTGCTGATGTTGAGGATTCGCCGCCGGATGCCATTTCGGGCATATTGTGTAAAGTTGAGGTGAGTTGTCCGAGCAGAAGAGCTAGGAGGGGTTGGGTGCCTAAAAGGCTTTTAAGATGATCAGGTTGGCCCGATAAATTCGAGTAGATCTAACCATTTGGAGTAGTAAAATGAATGAGGATAACAACATCTTGGGTGGTTTGGCTGCGGCCGGTTAGCTGCATGGTCTGATCCTGCGGATCATCGAGATGCGCAACCTCGAAACTGGAGAGAACAGGGTCGCGGTCGCGTTCTCTTTCAGTTCACTCTCTCCCCCAGATTTAACCCAGCGCGATGACCGAAGTAATCAGCGCCGTGGCGAGCGGCTTCGACATCTTTGGTCTCTTCAGTAAATGCATCGAAGCATGCGAGCTAATCGGAGCAGCCAAGAGCCAAGGCAAGGATCTCAAGACGCTCGACTTAAAACTGGATCTTGAGTGATGGCGCCTCCGATCGTGGGGACAGAGGATGCGTCTTGACCAGAGAGACAGCCTTCTGCATGGCTTCAAAGGCCGGGCCCTGGTTGAACAGACGTTGCAGCACATTGTGCATCTGCTTACCGACTCGGAGTGTTTGAGCAAGAAATATGGAGCGCGTCGGGTTGAAGAAGTTGTTGGAAACGCCCCGCCATCTTGTATTGATTCGGCCCCTGGAGGACCATCAACCGTTTCCAGCAGTCCAGCCGCCGACAGGTCGGTCAAGCAAAAGCTGGTTTGGGGCTTTCGGGACCGGAAGAGATATGGAGAGCTCATCAGTGAGCTGAAGAATTTGGTCGACGGGGTCGAGAACATCACCAAGGGACTGGCCAGTCACGAGCAGCAGAACCAGGCCGTCGCGTTCGGAATCAAGACCATCAGTGCGGTCAGAGCCCCTGTACGGGTCACCCAAGCTTACGAGGTTAATCACCCAGCCCCTTCCAATGCTGTCTTGGTTCCGGCCGAGCTTCTCTCCCCCGCATGAGAAGAATCGCTTCGCCGAGAGTGTGAACTGGATCGACGGCACGAAGCCGGGAACTCGCAGACATGTTTTCCGAGAAGTTGAGGAGTTGGAGTCATGGCATGCTAGCGAGTTCCAGCAGCAACAGCCAGCTTTGTGGGAGAATCGCCTAGCCCAGTCGCAGTCGCAGTTAAAACGACGGCCAGAACGGGCAACTCACAATCAGCACCAGGAAAGCAAAGGCAAATGGCAAGAGCGCAGGCCAGGACGGGCAGACGAGACCTCTTTCTTCCGACCGCTCTTCTGTCCCTTTTTCATGCACGACCCAGAACGCTATAGCAGCGTCGAAATCTGTGGCAATTCTAGCTAGACCAGTGTTGATAAGCTCATGTAATGGAGACTGCCAACCCTTTCTTTCTTGCAAAATACCTACCTTCTTCATATTCTTTTTTTTTTTTTTTTTTTTTTTTTTTTTTTTTTTTTTTGAGTACATATATGATTAATTCGAGGGCCTTGGAATTCCTTTCTCTATTTTTCTTTTCTTTTCTTTTCCGGTTTTTTTTTTTTTTTTTTTTTTTTTTCTATTATCAGGCATTATCAAACTTGCGTAAAGAGAAAACATTCAGGCCAGACCATCAGAGTGTTCTAAACAGGTATTCACAAGAGGAACAAAAACAAAAACGAATGATAATATGAAAGATGATATATGCAGGTACATACATGTGGAAGAAAAGATCAAGGTTGCTATTCTGATTATGGGCTTCTTCTTAATGACGAAAAGAGGGCAGAGCCTTGATATTCACCTGGAAACGACTCAAATGTCTCAAAAAAACATCCAAGTTTTTTTTTTTTTAGGTTTTTTTTTTGGAGGAAAATTGTTATATATTTTCAGGAAATCAAAAGGAAATGGAGAGTTAAAGAAAAGAAAAAAAAATGTTGAATAATTACACCACTTTTGTTGTTGCCTTAATAAACACAAGAAACCGAAATATTAAACCCCGCCCCCCTTTTCTCTCTCTCAAGTCAAAGCTGGCGCCGAAGGGTCCTCTAGACACTGATCAACCCTCATCATGCGCTTCCCGCTCGCCTTGGCAAGCCTGATAAACTCGGGCAGCAGCTCGACCGTGCTCTCGTACAGGTAGTGCATGACCAGCAGGTTCCCCCCCTTGGCCAGGTCCCTCTTGAAGGCGTCCAGCTGCTTCTCTGGAGTGCTGCTCTCGGCCCAGATCCAGTCCTCGACGTCGATGCTCCACCCGACAATGTACGGGTTGGGGTCCTTGAGGTTGGCCGCCAGCCTCTGCCTCATCCTGGCCCCCTCGGTGCCGAAGGGCGGGCGAAAGTATTTGGATTTGAGGTTGGGAAACACCTGCTGGACGGCGCCGATGTCGTTTGTCAGCTCCCAGTCGATTTCGGCGTCGGACGCCAGCCCTTCCATCTTGGGGTGCGTGTACGAGTGCAGGGCGATCTGGTGGCCGCGGGACATCATGTCCTTGTAGTAGCTCGCCAGGCCGTTCTTGGTGTCCAGCAAGGGCAGGCCGACGGTGAAGAAGGTGACGGGGATGGCGGCCTCCTTGAGTATCTCCATGACCTTCTTGGCGTATTTCGGGTCTCCGTCGTCTATCGCGAACGCAAAGGAATTCGGGCGGGTGCAGGCAAAGACGAGCTTGCCGGACGCGAGCTTGGCTGGGGTTTTGAGGGTCCATGTTTTGGGAGGGGCGTCTACGATTTCGATCTTTGTGATGGTCGTCGGCTCGGTCGAGTAGAAGCCGCGGAGGTTGAAGCCGATCACGCGGCTCATGTTCACGGCGAAGTGGTTCATGGGTATGTAAATGTCGGAGGAGGAAGAGTAGCGGGCCGCTTCAAGCGAGTCCCAGGTTTCGGGGTAAGGAGCAATGGACTGGTTGCATTTGGCGTTGTGCTGCTGAAGGGCGACGGAAAACTTGTTGCTGCCCGAGTAGGTTATGTGCAGGTACCCGCCGGCGTAGGAGCGCATGTCGGCGCACTTTTCGACTAGTTGCGTGTTCCAGCTGAGGTCCGAGTCGTTAGTGCGGATGGTCATTGCTCGGTTTCCAAAGGTGACGGTCATACCATCGTCTGCTCCGTGCCACTCCCCCAGATCATTGGTGTTTTGGTTGGAGAACGTGTCGATCACGTAGTTCTTGACTGCCGGCGCGGCGGCGGGCGTCGTGGCTCCGGTGATGGCCGTGGCCGCCGGCGCGGCTGCGGGGGCTCTGTACTCGGTTCCCGTGGTGCCGCAGAAGAACGATACAGGACCCAGGATGGCGGCGGCGTTGAAGTTGGAGAAGAAGATCATGTCGAGCTTGGAGGCGTCGACGCCTGTAACGATTGAAAATGGGAACCAGTAGAGTTTCTCGGTGCCGTCGAAAACCCAGTTGAGCTGGGCGGTGGTCAGCGTGACCGTCTTGACGCTGCTCGATCCGCAAGTGGTGAACCAGGAAACCGTCAAGGCGAAGCTCGTTCCTCGTGCGGCTCTGATGCGCAGCGAGATGCCTCCGTATTTTTTCACGTCGAGGCAGCCGAACTGGCTGTAAAAATACGAGGCAGAGTTTCGTGGAGAGAGGAGAAGCCTATTTCCGCTGACGACAACGCTCGCCATGCTGCCGTCATCGCTTGAAGGCTGCCCAAGCGCATTGTAGCCAAGGAAGGTCAGCCGAGACTGAGATGCCCAGTCGTCAATCAGCAAGTTTGACGAACAGGACGAGGGCTGGGCGCTCGAAGTGGGCGGGATGGTCGACCGAGTATTGGTAGGAGGCAGTGTCGATCTGGTTGGTGCAGCTGCGTGTTTGTTAGCCAACACATTCTCCCTGCCTTCAAGTTGCCAGAGGGAAAAAGGGCGATCATACCAGTTGTGACTGGAACTGAAGTGGGAGTGGGTTCTACCACAGGTCCGCAAACTAAGGTGATGTTGCCAATGGACCATTGCACTCCGGTCTTTGAGAATGTCGACCAGACCAGGCCGACGATGGCATCATAGTTGGGCTCATTGTCGAAGCCTATCAAGGGCAGGTTGATGGTCTGCAGTCCGCCGGTCAGGTTCTCGATGATAGTCCATGAGCTCTTATAAGTTCCGTCAGTAGCGGCGCACGACGAAGCTGTCTGCAGCTCAAAGGCCATGGATGCGCCTGCAGGGCCTTCGACGGTGAACTGTATAGCGCCATATCCCTTTGTTATGGCCGGCTGACAATCGAAAGACTCGTAGAAGTACGATGAAGCATCGTCTTTTGGCACGAAGACCACTTTAGAAGCCGACGCAGCAATTGAGACCATGGACGCGTCATCTGCACAAAGTTAGAATCGAGCATTCGGAAGAGTATAAAAAATACCAGATGGGCCCGAGACAAACCTCCGTTCGGCGCGCCCAGATTGTTGTAGCCCGAGGTCCATTGGGTGAAGTCGTCAATCACAAGATTGCTGCAGGCCTGGGCGGCGACCTCCTTGGAGGCGACCAGGAAGGCAGCGAGGCCCGTTACCAGTCGGCGATCAAGCAACATGGTGGACAGCAACTTTGCTGGGACTTTGTTGACGAGCTGGACGGGAATTGGACCAAGACGGTAACCAGATGGATTATTATATATATTCTCGGGAGGATGAACCGCAATGCGGCCCTCGGATCTGGTCTGAACAATTTCTCATCATGAGCGGGATTGTCTCTCGGCGCATGGTAGTATTCCTCAAGTAGGTTCCCGAAAAGATAATATGGAAAGTGTTCCGAGCAGGAGGGTAGCTACGGAAGAAAAAGGTACGTAGAGTGGATTCGGTTTATAGGGCTTACGACGAACGCGGCCATTGTTAGGCGAAAGCAATTAATAACGACGGCATGGAAGAAGGGATAAATCCAAGACTTGGCCACCCAACCTTGCAGCCCCTCACAATACGCCTGGCCATTCCGTGCAGCTCGGAGGAAGAATTAAAAAAATTGCGAACGAGAACAACCAAAAAGGCTTGAGAAAGCTTGTAACTTTCGTGAACGAATTTCCAGGCAGCCTTGCGAATAGTGGTGGCCGGTCCAGTTGCTGTGGCAGCCCCCCTGATTTCAGGGGTTTCTTCTAAACAATGAATCGGCTCTCAGCGGCCTTTGACTGGGTAGACAATTTGAGCTAACACTTGAGATGATATTCAGACAGAATGTAAAAATTCCACTAAAAATCCTGGAAGCCATGAAGGAGTTGTCGTCAGCTACACCTAGACTTGTCAATAGCTGAATCTGTGCAATGAGGTTGACTATGTAGAACGGACGTTTAATTTGGCTGTGAGGAGAACCGTCTCGGCACTTGCACCACGGCAGCCAAGGACTTGGCATGCAGATCCCGAAATCCCCAGAAGCAAGGGGTCCCCCGGAAGTCGAGACCTTCCCCAGGTTTCTGTACATCTCCCCTTGCAGATATTACAGGTAATTACTGGAGACGTACGACGCTTCGGTTCGTCGGAACCGTCGCTTTCTACTTCGCAATCTGAACACACCGAATGGTCTGTTCCATCTGTGTGCTGTCGAGATATGTCTTCCAAGTTCAACGTTACCTCAAAGCTTCAACGTAGTCGTCCCACATCAGAGCTGGACTGGGGAGCCACATTCAGCCGAACTGGCTAATGTTGACCGTTTCCAACTTCCCAGGGCCTCTGGTTGCTGTTGCCGCTGTTGTTGCAATCGGCAATCAGCAATGCATCCCAGAAGCTCAGCTCGAGATCGGTCTCCCAGGGTTGGCTGCCGATGAGAGAATTCGTGCTATCGCGTTGTGAATGGTGCGCATCCTGCCAAGTGGTTAATACCAAGAGAAATACGCATGGCTGGGTTCAAAACAATATGCTGAATGGAACATGTCGATATTGAGGCCTTGACCAAATCTTACTCCGGCTTGCGCGTCTAGTCTGGGTCATTGAAATCACTGGAGCCCAAGACGGGAAGAATGAGAAATTTTCATGACTCCCCGGATATGTTAATAGGGAGAAAGAAAGTCGGCGATGTTGTCGAAGTTCACAAGCCTGGTTGAGGAAAAAATACTACGAAAGCTTTCCTGGAAAATCCGGACACGCTGTGATTTAATGATTGGCTTGTTTAAGCAAGACCGACGAAGCCAAGCGATGCGGACAACCAAAAGCTTTGGCTCTGCGGTCTGCGATTAAATTTAGTTGCTAGCTGGACCTAGAATTTTGGTCCAGCTAGGCATTGCAACCTTCTGGAAACCCAATCGAAGATGGTGTGTGGGTGTGGGGGACACCTCGGCAGAAAAAATGAAGAAGCCTCCAAGTCGATGCGAAACCAGTACGTATCTGGAAATAATGGCTGCAAGCTACCACACCTAGTAAGCGATGAGAGTCGATAAGGTATATCTGGAGAAAATTTACCCCGTCGGGACGAAATATTTGAGTGCAGTTCTTGGAACGAGAAATGTAAAAAAAAAAAAAAAAAAAAAAAACTATCAAAGTGCGCCATTCATCAAATTGGCCCCTCTGCACGTCTCGACATCCCACTGCTTTCACGTGATGGACCATAAGCATCGCCCCCATTGGCCAGTGGCATTGTCGGGCCCTGGAGTGGGCTCTGCGCCTGGCTCTCAAAGGCCTGCCGAGCCGAGAAGCACCGAACGACAGCCCAAGTGCTCCGCCGACCGACAACCTCCCGCCTGCACTGACAGCACCACTAAACCCCGGCCAATTTTCCATGAGCAGCCCCGAACCTACCTAATACCCAAGCTTTGAGAAACTTCGGCGCAGCAAATTCCATCTTCGACGCGAGGAGGGCCCAGACGTAACAGAAGCAACCATTACCGCTCACTAAACTCATGCAACCCCACGATGATGCCATCAAAGCGCCCTCGCCAACGGTCCAGTCCCCTCCTATGGCCGCATCCCCGGTGATGCCCGGGCGGGCAATGGCCGGCCCACAGAAGCCCCGGCCGGGCGCATCCTCAATGCTTCTAACGACAACGCACGATCCCCTTTCGCAGTCAGAGTTTGCGCTCCCCGTCCGAACAAACAGTGCCAGCCGACGCCCACAGTCCGCCTCCCTCTTCCGGTCGACCCTCCTTAGCAACGCCACGCCGCCTGGCTCCCCGCGGTCCGCCTCCCCCGCATCAACGATACGGTCGGCCCGTTCCCCGGCTCGCGCGTTGACGGGGTCAATATTCGCAGGGACGGCAGGGTTCAGAGCATCGCTCCTCGATACGGGCGCGGGGGAAAACCCGGGGGATCCACTGAACCTCATACTCAAAAGCTTTGTACCCCACGTCGCCATACACGCAAGCCAGGACGTGGATGAGCTGGTCAACCTGAAGGGGTTTCAAAAGGGCCTGTGGGAGCTCCTCCGACCGTTCGGCGAGCGAGTAACGGGCAAGGTGAATGTGCGCGACAGCAACGGGGTATCCAAGTCGTGGGAGGATTTCAGCGTTCGCTTCTCAAAGTTTGGCGACCGCTCCAACATCAGCATTGACACGGGCCTCGGCGTAACGTCGCCCATCTTGGACAAGGGAGAAGCTGCCGGGAGCATGGACGAGTTTCGAGTGAGGCAGGTGGAGCAAGTGGTTGAGAGACATCTCAGTTTTGCTGAAGAGGCATACCGGGGCACGGTTGAACCGCAAACGCCAACGAGAGCGGGTTTAGACATCGAAGCTACATCACCCTACTATGCGCTGTACCTCAGGAGACTACTTTCAGGGATGCCTTTAGCCAGCCACGAGTCGTTTACTCACCCCGTCGCCTGCGTCATCGCCATCAGCTCACGAAACCCGAACCCTATTGAGGCTCTGCACAGGCTGTACAGCGAGACCACAGACGGCGACAAGCGATACCCCGTCTGGGTAGACGGGGATTATCTCAGATATTACGTGCTGGTGCACGACGAAGAGAACAGCGATATCACCAAGAGCATGGCGCTGTTTGAGCAGATGAAGAGGAATTTCGGTTTGCATTGCCACTTGCTTCGGCTCAGGAGCTCCGAAAGCGCAGAAACAGACGATGACAGCATACCATTACCACGAAGCGACTGGATGACGGCAGCAGAGGAGCTGGCAGATATTGAGGAAAGTGATACCAGGGAAGATTTCGAAGACCCGACGAGACACATCTTTGAGTCAGACGCCACAGCAATACGAACGTTTGTCAGGGAGATGGTAACGCAGTCCATCATTCCAACCATGGAGCGGAATATTGCGGTATGGAACGATCAGGTAGCTTCGAGACGGCGAGGCATCAGTGGCCGGTTCATGAGCCTCTCGAAACGATTTACGTTCGGCGGCTCGAGCCGTTCATCCACCACGAGTTCGTCCAGCAACTACGACATGGCAGGATTTTACCGCCCCGAAAGTCCAGAAGCCATCATGCGCCGACTAGCCGACTTTGCGTTCATGCTGAGGGACTGGAAGTTGGCAATGTCTACCTACGATTTACTTAGGAGCGATTTCCAGAACGATAAGGCATGGAGATACCACGCGGCAGCTAACGAGATGGCTGCTCTCGCTTTGCTCATTATGCCGCAGAGCATGTCATCCAAGACCCGCATCGAAACTATAAACACGCTGTTGGAGAATGCATTTTACTCGTACCAGACGCGGTGTAATTCGGTTTACGGATCCACGCGGTGCATCATACTCGCATTGGAACTCCTTCGGCTGAGGGGAGGATCAGGAATCGACGAGGCCGTACGATGGGGCATTCGGGTCCTAGAGTCGAGATTAATGGGCAACATCGGAGACGCCCTGCTCAAGGAGCGCATGGCGATCTGTTACGCGTCCAAAACCGGCGCTGGGTCACAATTATGGGGCAGCAGGAGGAGGAAATCGGCTTTATGGAGCGTCCTCGGCGCTGAGGCGTGGATGAGTCAACACAAGTATATCCAGGCGCAAAAGTGCTTGAATGAGGCCAGGAAGATGTATTCGCTCCTGCCTGGCGAGTGTGGGGTGCAGAACTTTGCGGTTGCTAGTGATTTCCTGGCCTACCTGAATGCTCAGGCCAAGGAAGGGTTACAAGTCGACTTGATACAGTTTGAGGAGGATGACGAAGGGGAGGGCCATGTGGATGAGGAAAACGAAATGTTTGAGGGTGCTGATAATGGGAACAGTGAGAGGAGACCGAGGAAGACGAGTCTGATAAATCCTATTGGGGGGAGTACGACCGGATTGGGATTGGAGACTGCACCGTTACAGGGTCAAGGAAGGGACGAAACGGCTGGACCAAAACAGGATGGGTTTGGTTAGAAGGGATGGGAGGGGTTGAAAGTTAACTCTGTTCATAAGTTTTAATGATTATTAGGCCATGGAAAGAAATGGGGAATTCTTGAACGGGTTGTGCTTAATGAGCGTCATGTTTTAGATGGGTATCGAAGGGATCGCGAGTGGGATGGATCTTGTATTATTGAATTATTACAAGGAAAATAGAAGGTACCTTAGAAGGAGATGTTTGTTTTCAGTTCCATTCTTTCAGGGGTCTTTTGTGTCCCCCGCCCCCCACTTGGGGGAAGTCAACCGTTGTGCAGGGATCTGCTGTATGTAACCCGCTGACCGATAAGATAAAGAAACCTTTGCCCCGGTAACGGGACCCCGTGCGGTTTAAGGTAAGGTAGTCAATAGAAACACGGCCCTTTGCACGTCATGGTTCCCGTCATTGACCAAACCCGGCTTTTAGTTCTTTCTTGTCTGCTGCTGCTGCTGCTGCCTGTCACCTGAACCTTAGATAATTATCCCCATCAAACCTTTTTTTTTTTTTAATCAAGATCGATTGGTTTAATTTGGGGATAATCCATTTATTTTGTTCTCCGTTGCCTTTTTCGCTTTTTCGAAGGGGTGTTTTCTTTTTTCTTTTTTTTTTTTTTTTTTTGTTTTTTTTTTTAAACCCGCCCGAAAGGACTACCAAAACAAATTATAACTTTCTTTTACACAAAGAAAAACCCGGACATTTTTGTTTTGGTTTTGATTTTTTCTGACTTTCCCTCCACACATCCCAAAATAATAATTTCGAATAAAAAGCCTGAGGGAAAAAAAAAAAAAACACATTCAAATCGTCAAAACGGAAAACAAGGAGAGTTTGGTTCGAGGTGAACAGAATGTCTCGTCCAGCTCTACTTGATTACTTGGTCGAACACGAACCTTCGTTTCGCAAGTAAGTTTACGCCCATTTTCGCCCCTCCTCCCTTCCCGTTTTCTCTTTTTTTCCTTTTCGCTTCTTCTACTTGTCACTTATCCCTTATCCATTCTACTGACATCCCCTCTTTTTTTTTGCTAACTTTTTTTTGTTTGAAAAGACAACGCCTTCCAGCCCTCTACTCGGACTTTGTAGCCCAGAAACAGCTAAACCCGGACGGGTACGCCGCCAACCTCTCGGCGTGGCGCCGCGGCCTCTCCCTCGCGACCAGATCGGGCCTCGCCCCGCAGGCGGCGTCCAAACCCTCCTCGGTGTTCATCCTCAACTGCGACGAGCGGACCCTGTCCCGCGCCTTCGAGTCGAAACAGTATGGACGCCCGCTGGCTCTGGGGGAGGTGATGAAGGACATGGTCAGGCAGGGCGACCTGATCCCGCTGCAGCAGTTCTTGGAAGCCGAGGAGAGCGTCTACCGCAAAAAGGGCTCGTGGTCGGTCTGGAGCCTCGGCGGGTGGGTGCTCACAAAGGTGGTCGGGGACTGGACTACGGCCAAGGGCGAGTTTGTCGTCCTGGAGAACGTCGAAGGCGTGGGGAAAACCGTCGAAGGGGGTCTAGTCAGGCGGATCGGGGGCGGAGCCGGCGGGGAGCAGATCGGCAGCAGGTTTGAGAGGGTTTTCAGCCGAGCGCAGTTCGGGAGGGAGGTCAACGGCGAAGGGGAGCTGGAAACGGAACTGGGCGAGAGGGATCTGGAGGTGCTGCTGAGGTTCCTGAGCAGGGACAAGGGGGTTCTGGCGTACGACGGGACGACGGTCAAGGTTGGCGAGGCAGAGGAGGGGATAACGGAGGAGGACAGGTCGATCGCGCAGCTGAAGGAGCTGCTGGACGGGCTGAACCACCAGACGAGGATCCTGTCGAAGCGCGTCGAGGAACTCAACGCGACGGCCAAGATGGCGGTCGCGAAGCAGAACAGGGTCGCGGCGCTGGCGGCGCTAAAGTCCAAGAAGCTGGCCGAGTCGACGCTCGAGAGGAGGTTCGCGACCGTCAACCAGCTGGAGGAGGTGGCCGCCAAGCTTCAGCAGGCTTCGGACAACGTGCAGATCGTCAGGGTCATGGAGTCTTCCAGCGAGGCTTTGAAGAGCCTGACGGCAAAGGCGGGAGGGGTCGAGAGGGTCGAGGAGGTTGTGGATCGGCTGCGGGAGCAGATGGCTGCCACGGATGAGATTGGGAGCATCCTTGCTGAGGCTTCCGGTCGGGAGGCGATTGACGAGGGTGAGATCGATGATGAGCTCGCTGCCTTGGAGGGCGAAGAGAAGAGGAAAACAGAAGAGAAGGAGCGCAGAGAAAAGCAGGCCAGGGAAGCAAGGGAAAGGGAGAGGAACGAGGAGCGGGAGAGAAAGGAGGCCGAGGATCTGCGCAGGAGATTGGAGCAGATTGGGGAGGTGCCCAATACCCAACCTCAGCAAGAAGAGTCTGCTGAGGCTATGATGAGTAGGCTTACCCTCAAGGAGTAGATGATCGAGATTGCTTTGGGTTTGTTTTTTTGGTGCTAATTTGGAGTTTTTAACATAATAGTTGATTCATGAGAGCGGTCATTTTGCTCCGCAAATATACGATATTTATACCCATGGAACACGGAATCAGGATAACAACATGTTTATGATGAATGGAACGCTACGAACCACAGGTTATGTCGGGCGAGGAATCACTGATAGAGGGTATCAAGAAGCTGCGCCCAAGAATAGACAGAGAGGCCGGCTATGATTTGCAAGCACTTGATGATGTGCAAGCAAATATCCTCCGAATTTCAATTAATAACGATTATATAATGACCATGCCCTTTCAACTATTAGCTCCTTCGAGCACTTGGCCCGGGCGTCGACTGCGAACTCCTCAACTGTAGAATATCAGGTTGGCTTGATGGTGGTGGGTCTGTAGAACTAGTATTCACACCAAACGCCTCGGGAACATCAGGCTGACTTGACGGTGGTGGATCCATAGACCTATAATCATAAAATGCCACCGGCACAGCAGCAGGGACAGGAGCAGCAGCAGCAGCAGCAGCAGCAGCGCCATCATTTTTTTGTCTTTCTTTTTCTTCCTCTTCTTTTGCCGCCTCGCTAGCTTTTTGCTTAGCCAACTCCCTCGTCCTTCTAGCATTGGCAATCAGATCCTTAAAGGAGGAATCGTGCTTCGCGGCCCATGCACCTCCGTCGAAATCTTTTTCTTTGATCTGCGCGCCGGTAATTGCGGCCTTTGAAGAGGTCGGCGCCCGGCTGCCCATCGTCTTTTCCCAAACATTAAGATCGTGAAGAAGTTCCTGGCGAGTTTTCGGGAAGGCAGAGTCGCAGTTTGCGTTCCAGATCGTCACCCACTCCTGGTGACGCTTTTCCATTACCTGACGAGAGCCAGCCGATGAGATGCCTAGCTCAGCGAGTTTCTTGCGAAGAGCAGTGTCTTTCAGCATCGAGTATGATATCGCGGGGAGTCTAGCGGGAGGAGGGTCGGCAGATCTGGAGCTGGGAGTTCTTGAGGAAGAGGCGAAGTTGTTGCCGCCGCGCCGACCGGATATTGGTGTTGGCGGCTGTGGTGCGTCTGGGCCGGGACAGGATGTGTCGAGATGCCTGTCGACTTGTTCCATCTTCATCCGTTTCGAACATATTGGGCATGCGACGAGGCCGTCCTCTAACGGTTCAAGAATTAGGGACGGGAAATCGCATTGCGCGAGGATGCGGCAGCAGTATCAACATACCTGGTTCGGGGATATACTCATCCTCTGTTTCTTGGCCCTCCTCCAAGTGCTCCGTCATGTCCTCCTCCTGCGCTTTTACCCTTGCGCCGGCTGATCTCGTGGACCTCCTAGGTCTTTTGCTCTCCTGAAAGTCTCCCTCTGCATCATCCATCTTTACGGCCTTCCTCTTGGGCGATTTCTCGACGGCAGGCGGCGGAGGAGGGGCCTTGGCGAACTTTAGAATATCATCCCTCGCTTTGACGAATGCCTCAACAGCTTCGCGCATTGCCCAGTTCCCTCGCAACTTGGATTCGGAATCCTCTTTCCGGCACAGTGGGCACTTCCTGTCGGCGTTTAGACATCTTCGGATGCATAGGGAGCAGAACGTGTGGTTGCACGATGTCAGCATCGGCGAGGTGAAGAAGTCCTTGCAAACATGACATCGCAGACTCTGCTCGACTGGCATGAGACAGGCGAGAGGCGTGTTGAGCCAGTCGGTCGGGTCTGCGACGTCGAAGGCTTCGCCAGTGAAGGCGTCCATTTTGGCGGCGAAAGAAGTCTGCAAGTCTAAAGAAAACAAGCAGAGGATTTTTTTTTTTTTTCCTGATTATGCTTTGGCAACAGATTAAAACCCGCTGTTGCCGCTACTCGGGAATCGGGATGCGCAATAGGCAGCTTTGGGCGAATTGGATAGGTGCCCCCTCAACTTTCAGTGCCTGCCCATTTACTACTGGACGTGGCATGCGACGCGACTTTTCTTTGGAAGGCGCGACAAATTCAGAGTCTATGAACGAAGACTGTGTGGAGCACTGTCATGGACACGGTGGATACTGGAGGGGAAAATCAGGCAGGTTGTGTGACTGTATGGTTCCCGGGTTTGAATAAATTACTCTCAAAGATGCCATAAGCTCAAGAGGATGTCGCTGAGAGTTACTAGAGGGATATACTAAGAAGCAGTCGAGTGTTTAATGATTCCATCTCATCTTGATTTTACACTGTAATGCGACTGCCTCTTTCCACAGCCACGTGAACAGGCGTCAGAGGGTCAGAGGCCGTGCAGGTATCGACCCCACCTCAAAGCTTCAGTCCAGACCATTCCTGATTTGGACCGAATCAAAACAATCGCTTAACCCCATCGAGGCCGGCCCGCCCAATCCAACCCACAACTTCCAGGTTCTTCGCACCACACCCTCAACTCCTGGTTCTTAACCCTTTCCCTAATAATAATTTACAACTTAATCCCCGAGGTCCAACACCATCCCGGCCCGCGATTTCGGTGTTTTGTTGTGTTTTTTTTTTCTCCCTCTCTTTGACTTGTTTAGAGTGGGACCCCTCGCAGCAACTGTTGACATCAACTTCGCGACAAATAAACAAACCCCATTTCGACTCGAAAACCGTCGAAACTCGAACCCGACGACAGCCACCCGCACGCAAACAAGCACAATCAGTCCAAACCGCCCACAAAATGGCGATGCGAGGAGGGCCTCGCTTACAGGTTGGCTCGGCCGCCTGGGTCGCAGAGGAAAGAAGTTCAGCACTGGATATTGCGCAATCAGAGATTGAGGAGTTCTCCTTCTCGGCGCGAAACGAGCTCGACTGGTTGAACGAGCACATGGCCGACATCTTTTCCGAAAACCAGACGTATGTGTCGAGCGTTTGCAAGCACTCCCCTACGCAATAACTGACCACCACAAATAGCAATGTTGCTGAGCTCTTCAAAACACCGGGAAAGCTACGCGGCAAAACCCCCATGACAGTAAGGAGAGCAAACCTCGCCGAGGTTCGGGTAGTAAGCAATGCAAAGGGCTGGTAAACCGACGCGTCATGTGCTAACCATCACACACGTGCAGCCGTTGGCCGACGTCTTCTCATCGACTCCCAAAAACGCGCCCAATCCGTTCGCAATATCCAACCTTGCTGCTCAGTCACGCACGCCAAAAATACAGGTTGCACAGGACAAGCCCGACCAAAATGCATCATTTTCCGTTGCCCGGTCTGCGAGCCCCGTCAAGTCGCTAGCGCCAGCCCACCCGATCGCAGCTTTGGCGTCCTCGATTCCATTCGTAGACTCTGGTTATCACGGCAGCCAGCCCTTCGACACGACCAACTTGGCGTATTGCGACAATGATGACGATGTCGACATGGTTGATAGCCCAGACGGGGATGCAGAGCCAAGAGATTTCGCCATATCCGACACCCCGGAACCCCAAGATCCCCCGAGTCCCTCGCTCGCCTCTCACGGAGAGGAATTCGAATCTGCCGACGAGGGTGAGACCCGCCAGGTGACTGCCCACCTCCTCGCCGGTCCATCTTCCGAGATTGGTCAACCACGCAGCAGTCCACTTATTTCACGGGCCAAGCCCCAAATCATGTCGCCGAAAGCGTCTTCCCCGAAGAAGCCAGCATCCCCGGTTAGAATGTCTCCTGCCAGGACATCACCTATCAGATCGTCTCCTCAAAAGTCGTCTCCACAGAAAGCACTGCCTGAGCGTCCGTCGCCTTCGAAGCAGATGAAATTTTCGAGTCCACGGAAGGGATTCCCCAAGCCAACTGAAAACCTGTCCAGCGAGAGGCATGAGGAGGAACACCGCGCTGAAAACCAGAATCATGATTATGGTGATGATGATGATGATGATGATGATGCCGGCGACCAACCGAGGTCGCCATCAGAACCCCCGAGTCCGGTCAGGGGATACCGCAGCAGTATCAACTTTGCTTCCCTTCCAGCTCGTGAGCCATTGGCTTCTAAGAAGAGTCTTGGTGGCAACCGGACTTCTGTCGCAGATTTCACGCGTCCTAGCATCTTCGGCCGACAAACTGGAGGCAAGAGCCTGGGCAACGTGACGCGCCATGGAGAGAGCGAGGACAGCCAAGACGATATGGATCTAGATGACGAGGTCGGCGCTCAGGACCAGGATGCCACCACTAAGATTGTTGAGCATAACAAAACCTACACCCAGATGCTCCATGAGCAAATCAGCATGCTTGGAAAGTCGCAAGGGCCAGCATCGAGATCGTCGAAATCGCTCGCAAGCATGTTGCCCTCCCAGGGCAGTGCGTCAGCCTCGCAAATTCAGCAACACACGGAATCCGGTGCCGAGCTCAAGAGAACGACATCGCCCAAATCACCGCCCCCAAGGCCGCTGCACCCTTCAGCTACCCCCGGTACCTTCCCCGAGGATGATGACGACGAATGGATTGACCCACCGAAAAGCACTGCGGCCGCGCCCGCTCCGAGATTTAGCAGCCCACGACCTCAACTCCGGAAGAGTTTATCTGCGGATGTTATGGAGAACGTGGCCGGAAAGGAATCTGTCAGCGGCGGTGAGTTTGACAATGCTCCCGTCGATGCCGTGTCGTCCTGGAAATCTCCCATCAGATCGCCTCTCAAAACTGGATATTCGGCACACTCCAAGTCTGCCTCTGTGCCCGCGTTCGCCATGCATGATCAATTTGAGTCCCACGATGAGGAAGAAGATGACGTTTCTCTCAAGAAGACGGTCTCTGCCATGTCGATCCCTGCACTGGCCCCTGTTAAGGAGGATATGTTTGCTCCTGCTCCGAAATCTCCCACAAGGGGGTTCCGTGACCACAACCCCCTCAATAAGATCAAGAGTAAAATGTCCTCCTTGTTCAAGAGCGCGAAGGACTTGACGGCGTCTGGAGCAATTGCTAGTGTCGAGGGCAGGATGCTGGCTAGTGCTTCTACAACTCGCTTGGGATACCATCCGAATCCATCTGTCGACTCGCTCAGAAAACCAGGCAATGTGTCATATCCTGATCTCAGCAAGCAGCTATCGGCCGTTTCACGTTCCGGTAGCCCAATCCGTTCCGCCAGCCCGAGAAGGACGCGCCAGTCTACCGAGAGAGACAGGGCCGAAGTCAGGGAGCGCGAGAAGGAAGCTAAAGCAAAGGAGAAGGAGATCAAGCGGCTGGAGAAGGAAAGCGAGAAGCTTGAGAAGGCGCGCAAAAAGGAGCAGGACAAGGCACGGGTTTTTAACAAGGAGCAAGAGAGGAAACAACAACTTGCCATCCAGAGGGAGCAGGAGCACACTTCGCAAGCACAAGTTCGCCAAGACTTCCAAACTCCGGCGCCTGCCAGGAAACTTGTCGCAAAGCCCAAGGCACAGGTCGACAACAAGGACTTGGCGGACGAACCTGATGCGGAGATGGCTGACGCCACAGCGACTGTCACAATGACGATGCCACCTTCATCTATTCAGCGCCCTGGAACTTCGACATCCATGAGGCCACCAGCGCAGCAAGCCAACAGACGCCCCAAGCCGCCCGCAAAGGAAAACCTCTCCAAGTCAACTAGACAACCACCGCCGACCGTCATCCGTCTCAACCCTGGTACTATCCAACGACCTGGGTTTCATCCGACAAAAACCGCTCCCACTCCGGTTCAGCCCCCTTCACTACAGCGACAGCCGAGTACGAAATCGCTCAACGAGAAGCGGTCGGTGCCGGATTTCAAGGCCTCTGGGTCATTAGCTAGTAAGAAGCGCAAGGAACAGGAGGAGCAAGAGGCACAGCGCAAACGCGAGGCCAAGGCGAAGGCCGAAGCGGAAGAAAAACGCAAAGCCGCCCAAAGAGCCGCCATTGAAAAGGCAAAGCAGACTCCTGCTCCCCCGCCGGCTGTTAGGTCACAGCCGAACGGACCTCCAGACTATGGCTTGGCTGATAAACCCCCCGCTCGACCGCCTTCGCGTCTGGGTTCAACTATGCATCAGGATAGACTTGTCAATATGGCTCTTCCAAATACAGGAAAGCCTTCAATGAAGCGACCGCACCAACAGGATGAGGGCAGCCTGCGAGCTCAGCAGCAACGGCCACCTCAGCCATCGTATTCTTCGCAGGAGTCTAAGCGCCAGCGCTTGAGCGACGAGTTCAATGACGACGTCGACATGGCTGACAGCCAGCCCCTGATGAAGGCTCCCGTCAGAGCACCATCCGTGGGCCCCAAGAGGGTAAGCAAAATGAAAGTTGGAGAAATTCAAAGGATTATGCTAACAGGACGCTTCAGGAATTGGTTCAGCCCAAGAGCGTGTTTTCTCACGCCTATTCGAAATCGAGCACTCTTCACCAGTCTACGGTGAAATCACAACATCAAAGCGCCATCAAAGGTGGCTACCTCGATACTCAGCAATTCGCCAAGGGTGCTATCCCCTTCAAGGTTAACCCCGCGAGCCAGGCCGGCCCTTCAGGTCAGCCACTCAAGACTCCCGCCCGCAACGTTGCGAACGGTGGCGGCATCCCTCGCTCATCAGCCAAGCCTGCCGGTGCCCGTTCGTCGCCCCGCTTCAACCCTCAAGATGGTGAAGCGATCGAGCTCGAGGAGATCCAGACCGACGATGACGATGATGATGACCACGGCGATCTGAAAGTTGCGGCATGGGCAGATTCGCCTGCTCTGAAGGCGGCGTTGATGGCTCAGGAACATGTGGATCCCATGCAGGTTTTCGGGCCTCCGGCTCCGTTGGATATGGAAGCCGTCTTCAATAAGACCAAGGACAGGTGGCATAAGTTTAGGGCGAGGACCAGTTCGGCGAACTGGAGCGGGACGGACCAGTTGTCTGCGGACGAGATCAAGAAGGAGCAGTGGGCGAGGGAGAAGATTACTAGGGATGGAGGATGGAGTTATGAGCTGAGTAAGAATTTGTAAAGAAAAAAAAAGGGGGGTGAAAAGGGTGGATTGGATGACATTTGTAGGATTATTGGTTTTGTAAGCTCGTCATTTTACTGGCTTCATGTTTGGGTTATGGGAACTATTTGGGGTTTGCCGGGTAGTATGCATTCATTGCGGGTGAAAGGGGAATATATACAGTGTTAGTTTTGTGGGTTAGGGTTGGGCAGGAAGGTGAAGGTGTCATTTCAACGGGCATCTTTATCTAGTCCGAGTTTGCAACTTTGAATACCATGGGTCTTTTTGGATCCCTTGTTTTTATTTTTCTAAAACCTAGAAGGCTTTTAGTCTGTCTGAACACATTTTAATGATCATCCATGATAGAAACAACTAGTCTAGAGCTAGTCCGCCGCTCAACGCCATCAACAGATGATTGTGAAATAAAAATGGCACGCATCAATGTGGCTGAAAATCTGAAGTTATACAGAACACGAATATGTTACTGATGTCAGGTGGGCCTTGACAACAAATAGCTAGACTGCGTGAAACAATATTGGGGGAAAAAAGCGGGCCTTGCTATCTAGAGATGGTTCTACTACACAAACTCTCCAGGCAGTTATTCACTATTTCAAATGAAAACTTCTACACAAAATGTTAGTTCTATATGATAATATATGCATTGGCAACGACAGATTTGTGATGCAAAGCAAAACGAGGCTTACAAGCCTGTTGTGGATCTGACGAATCATCATCCCACCGAACACGGACACGCTTCAGCTCTTGGCTGACAATGATGCAAGCCAACGGGGGATTGTAAATAGGGCAACCAAAGAGAATAAGAATATCACATGCAGCTTGACGTGATCCCGCTGCTTCTTCAACGAGTCTTTTTTCTCGGCAAACCCAAACTCTTGATCTGGGTTTTGCCCAGACCGTCCAGTGATGGATGGGCACCTCGAAGCAAGCTTGGTTGATTGCAGTCTAGACTAGCTTTTAAACTCGTGAAACGGTCACAAGAGGGGTGGTCGAAAGCTGATGGGCGTTTCTGCGCTTGAAGGTCCCTGAGAGGCTGTGTATTAGCGCTGCGTACATACAAGCTGCAGCGTGACCGGGTTCTAGGGCTGATGAGCTACCTGTCAGCTCTTCGCCAGGATATCAGATGATGGCAGAGTACAACAGTCAATAATTCCGAGTTTGGCATGCATCTTTTCCATGAATTGCAGCCATTCCCGCCACAGCAGAGCTGAAGGATTTAACCAGACGAGATGGCTTGCATCATCTCACCGCTCTGGGATCCGAATAGAATTCTGACAATCACTTCACCGCTTCCCCGTCAATTATTTTCTTCGACTTGAAAAAAGATGGGAAACATGAGAAGACTGGAAACTGGAAACGGTTCGATGTTCAGATGTCCTGCAGTTTTAGGCAACTGTGTCGTGCAGCACCCGCCAGCCTAGCTTCTCAGCGGTACGTCATCCAGCGCTGTGCTAAATAAGACAAGACTCCGCTTTCCTCGCCCTGTGATGGAAGGCAGGTTGCCCATGACAGTGCACGCTCCCTTCAAGGCCCCGCTTTTTTTGTTTTGTTCAGTCACCAACTCCAAAGTTTGAAGCGGCGGGAGTCCTCCTCCAAAACTTCAAACTGGGGGCATTGGGTCCAACAACCCAAAACCTGGAAAACGGCAAAGGCAGCTTGGCTGCGTTTATTTTATCCGTTGGCAATAATAACAAGAAGACGTCTTTCTCGTGGTGTTTGTTTCTATTCAGGGTTCCGTTTCAAGTCGCCTGCAAAGCACCTTCCACCCCTCGGCTGCCCGTTCTCCCTTGCACATACCACCTACATCTGCCTACCCACCTGTTTACACGCCCACCACAACACCGAGAAGCGCACAACGCGCACGCATGCATCCGACTGCGGCTAATCACGACCCTCCTTGAACCCACAGAACTCTGTTTGCGCGCGTCCATTCCCTTCCCGCGAATTATCTCGAAATCGGCAGCACAATCAAAAAGAAGCCTGCTGCAGCGACTTTAAATCACATTGCTGCTCGTGCTCTCTTGGAGCCCACTTTCACTTTTCGTCGTTTTCCAAGCCGGGAACTACCCCACCAGATTGTACAGTACATACCTTCGCGCTCCCACCAACACACGAGCTTCCAGCTTTTCACCCTTCGACAGCTCGCGGTTTTCTCGTTTTTTTCTCTTCAACGTCTCGTTGCAATCGCCTGCCGACCGCCGCCCGCCGCAGTCGGCGAGACAGCTTTTTGCCCAACCACCCAGCCTCACGATTACAGCGATATTCTTTCAAGAACAGTAGTACCTTGGCCTGCTTTTGGTGTCGATTGCTTCGCCCCCCCGTCACTCTCTCTGGAACAACAATTCAAATCAATTTTGCGTTTCGCACTTTCCAACCTGCATTGTTTATATCCGGGATTTGCAAGCTCAACTGAGGGGCAGGTCGCCCTTTTACCAAGATGGTTAAGCTAGATTATGACCGCGATTATTACGCGGATCTCGACCTCCCCCCCGCGGCAGATGTAGTCGAGGTGAAGAAAGCTTTTAAGCGACTCGGTATGATACTATCGAGCCGGCGTGCCCATCGTCCTCGTCGTCCCTTCATGTGGCAACGCCGCTAACAGTCAATATACACAGCGCTCAAATACCATCCTGACCGAAATCGAGGAAACGAAGACGACGCCAAGGAGAAATTCTTGGTTATTCAGGCCGCGCACGAGATCTTGACCGATGAGGCCCAAAAGTCAAAATACGATGCATACCGGATACGGACAGCTCGCTACGGCGCATCATCCGGCGTCAAAGGGAATCCCTACATGTACACAAGTCAGGATGTAAACTCTAAATTCGGACCTCCTCCAATGCGACGCCCACCCATGCCGTCGCGCCCTGTGCCGACCAGCAGCGGGACTACATCAGGAGCCTCGAGGTACTCGAATTGGACACCAAAGCCCAAGTCAAAGACTGAGGCTTTCAGAGCCAAGTCGGAGGCGTGGGATCGATCGAGAGCGTCAAACCCGAACAGCACAAGTTCTGCTAAGTATGGGTCTGGGCCACCACCAACGCCTCCTAGATCTGCGGCTCAGGCCAGGCGCCAGGAGGCTGCTTTCGGAGCAAGAAGGACTGGTTTCGCACCGACTTCCCCCGTCGGCGATGAGCCACCAGTCAGGAACCAGCATTACAACACGTATGGCGGCTCAGGACAAAGCACTCCCACCTTCAACTACGCCCCCCAGGACAGGCCAAGACCGACGTCCGAGTATATTGATCCGCTGAGCAAACAGTTTGGCGACACTTTTATCGACAACAGGCAACGAACCCCCTACGCCACCAACCTCGGAGAAAAGACCAACCCCCATGAGCCATTGAACAACATCAACAGGGCAAAGAGCATGAGGGATGGGGATCGCAAAGTTCCTAGTCAGACCGCTCCAGCACCTCCACCTCGTCAGCGAAGCGTCAGCGCAGACTCTGAAGGCTTGCGGAGGGCCGCTGCTAACAACAGACACCCAACCAATGACTCAAATCAGGATTCGAGACCCCAGTACACATCGAAAGCGAGCGCCCGATACAGTCCGCGAACTGCCCAGTCCCCGATCCCTGATTTTGCTAATGGGTTCGGGACTGCTGCTGCTGGTGCTGCTGCCGGGTTCGGAGCTGGCGCCGCCGGTGCAGCATTTGGAGGACCCAACAGTTCAAACTCATCTGTGAACAGCTCAGCAAATGGTAAGATATTCTTTTGCAAAAAAAAAAAAAAAAAAAAAAAAAAAAAATCCGAAATTTTATGGTGCTCCAACTAACTCGCTTCAGCAACGGTGAATGGCGATTCCTCTCAGGCAAAAGAAAGCCCCAAGGTGTACGATTCCCCCCTTCCTCCTCGTCCCCCTCTTTCAGCTCGTTCTATACTTCAGTCGCCCCTGAAGAGGAAGACCCCCTTTTCCATTCAGCCTGACTACTTCTCCGAGGCTATCCCTTCCAAGAAGCATGAACCTCCCAGTGGAGAGAAGCGTTCATCAGCTCCGAAAATCCAGATACGGCCCTCCAGAGGGACCTTCAGGGGTTCAAACCGCTCAGCCTTTTCGGCCTACATGAAGGAGGGACCCAAAACCCCCAGTGGGGTGACGCTACCTTCGAGCCCAGCAGATCCTTTCACGCCCCTCAACCCTTTTGAGGAAGGTTTGAATTCTCAGCTGCAGTTTCTTTTGAACAGCAAAGGATTACCAATGTCCCAGCCTGTTCCGGCCGCTGGCGTGACAACACTCCCCAGGAACACCAGGGCCAAGATCAACAAGTATGCTAACACGACTAAAACTGTCAGTTTCGCCGTTCCTGACGATGAAGAACCGAAGTCGCCTGTGCAACAAGCCCCCTTCACGAGACACAGTGCCGACAATATCAATACGCAATTCGTAAACGAGGAGAAAGGTAATTTTGAGTTCAGCGCCGGAACTGACAGCTCAGCGGACGACTTCTCTCGCGCCAGAAACAAATTCCGCGGCCGCCAGTCACCTCTTCGTAACGAGTTTAGATCGCCACGCGAGAGCGGCACGGGATTTGCTCAGCCGGGCCAGGGAGGACCGGCACCGCCGAAACCGTCCGGGTTCGATGCGAGTGAATGGGAAGATATTGGACCTCACATTTTCGAGCCGAAACCGCCGGCGAGATCCTCGGTGTCTCCTACAAGGCCGATCAGACCCATGAGGAAGCCGCGCCCTGTTCGCGCTTCCGTGGGAGCAGCTGGAGTGGCGGATGAAGACAGCACCAGCGGGGAGGAGAGGGCGCAGTCGGCAGGGCCGCCCAACATCAACGGTAGCAGAAGCCCTAATGCTATGGACATCGACCCCCCGCAGCCCGAACCCGCTCCGGAAGCCCAGCCTCCGGTCAATGAGCCTCGAAACATCAATGTCGAGCCAACTAAGCCAGAATGGAGAGCAGGTAACGTTGGCGGGGACGCCGTTCCGCCTGCTGCTGCACCCGGAGGAGGCGACGCCCCTCATGATTCCAAGCCTGCTAGCGGCGCGAAGTTTCCCAAGGTGAACCTCAACTCAGCTGGATCCGAAGACATGGAGGAGTTCATGAGACCGATGTTTGCCGAGTTCAAGAATGTTGAGCCGTTCACCCAGAAGGCCAGCGGGCTCAACTCGTTTGCTGATCTGAGCCAAAACCTCCCGTTCCAAAGCAGACCGTCTGTCCGGGCGCCCATCATACAAGAGAAGCCTTCGCCGCTGGTGTGTCCTGCGGCGCCGCAGCCGCCCAAGGCGCCTCACACACTCACGATGACGGCCGCAAAAGTCAGCAGTCCGGCTTGGAACACGTATGCTCAGGAGTTCGAGGCGTATCTTGCCAAGTGGTCAGAGTGGGATAAGCTCATGCTCAGTCACTTCTCGGCGAGACAAGCGCAGCTGGACAAGGCTGGGTTTGCGTGGGTGATTGCCGGAACCGGGGATTCTCAGCAAGAGAAGGATTATGTGAATGCCCAGGAACTGGATAAACCCGTGAGACAGAAGTGGCTGGCTGCGCATGATGCGCATGAGATTCATATCAAGGAGTTCCAGCGTTTGAGATGGGGAATGATGAGGGCCCAGCGATAGATGACTTGGGAAGGAATTGCATTTTCATTTGAGAGTTTTATTGTGCGGGAGACACTACAACGATTAGACGGTAGAGGATTATCGTTATGATCAAATGACTTGGCATCAAGGAGAGGAGCGGCAGGGAGCAATAATGGATTATAAAATGGACGGGATACTTGGGGGAGGGGGGTTTGATTTTCAGGGGGATTGGCTTCTTTTGTTACGTATTGTTTTCTGGCTTGGTAGCATCTGCACGCAAGAGCAGGCAGCAGGGCTGGTGTTTTTATTCCTTACTGTTTTATTTGCTCTTTGTTTTTCTATTCCTATTTTTTTTTTTTTAATCTCCTGTTGATTTGGTGGCTCCTGGACGGCATGGTTTGGTATGGGATGGTATGGAGAGAAAGGATATACGGTACATGATGACGAGATTATTATTGTAAACATCAGGCTTGGTTTGATACCCACGATTACTCTAGGGAAAAGATTTTATAAACTCTTTTTTAAGATTTTGGTATTTCTTGTTGCTTGGTATTGCTAAAGTTGATTTTGTCAAGTGTCTGGCTGGGTTGCTTGATCAGAACCATCGTATGCTTTCCTATAATTGTTCAAAATGACTTGGGGTTATTTGTCCATTCTTTTTTTCATGATATGTTTATGTCAAGTTACGAAGGGAAAAGAAGGAATTTGTGAAGTGAATCATGTGGAGTTCTCATGATTGTATTTGAAATATTCTATATTTGACTTCCAATACTTTCCAGTTCATCAGGCAGACATGGATGATTATTACAGAAAGGGCAATTATGGAAAACTTGGATGCATGGAACTTTTCTGATGTCAGAGCTTGGCATGGAATAGTTCAACCCCTCGATAAAACACACATCATCGCGAATCTCACAAGCTTGTCGAGTGGGTAGTAGGTATCCACTCACCCCTCCAAATAAATAAATCCATCCACTGCGCTCCCCTCTGTCTCGGCCTTGCAGCCCGGGGACCGGGGGTGGGGTGGGGTGTGGAGGGGAGTGGACGTACGTGCTGAATGAACTCTGTGCGCCTTTGATGAGCGCAACTGTGGAACCATTGGAAAAAAAGCTGGGCGCTGCAAGGCAACACAAGATTTCGTCGTAAGTGATAGTCCCGAGAGAGAAGAGAGAGAGAGAGAGAGAGAGAGAGAGAGAAGGGTCTGTGCAAGGCTTTTTTGATTTACCTTTGAACAATCAATCTTTTTTTTTTTTCAATATAATCCGACAGACAGATAAGAAAATTGACAAAAAAAAATTACCTGGCTTGGTAGTTTGGGAGAGAAAAAGGTCTTTGGGGTTGTTGAAGAACTTTTGGACCAACCAAAGAATACACTCCAAGATTATTCTACTCTTTCTTTCTTTCCTTCTTTTTTTTTTTCTTTCCTCTTTTTTAAAACAGAACCCACCCCCTCAACCCAAGCAATTGAACTCTCCACGATATTTGTTTATTACAATTCGAGGAAAAAGGTTCTTCTTTAGTGGGTTGAAGAGGGGCGGCGATTGAATGCGACCGGCGCTGCTTCTCTACCGGAGATTGTCACCAGCGACGACAACAACAACAACTACAACAACAACAACAACAACAACGAATGCTACTACTTTTTTTCTTCGGAAAATAATACAATCACCTTCATTAGCACTGTCAAAGGGAATACCAATCGTGCCCGCGAATACCTTTACCAAGAATAGAATTCCTCGATCATTTTCGACTTCTACTCTATCGTCTTCCCCTTCCACAGCCGCGACCATGAACGGCAACGCAAAAGTTCCTTCAGCAGCTTCAGCAGCGCCGCCACCAGCAGCTCCGACATCCTCAACAGTCGCAACCCGCTCCAAGCGCAAGGAGCCACCGCACACCCTCGACGCCCGCCATCCGAAGCACCACAGATCGAACGGCGGCGGAGTGTCCTCCGGAGGCGACAACACACCCGACAGACCCGAGGATGGCTTCATCGAGGGCGATTATGACGATTATGACGACGGCAAGATCGCTGCGCTGTTGCCCGCGGGGCCGGACACGGCCGAGTGGCAGGAGACCATCCAGCAGGTGGTTAAGAACGTGGTTTCGATTCGGTTTTGTCAGACTTGCAGCTTCGATACCGACCCGGCGTTGACTAGCGAAGCGACGGGGTTTGTGGTTGATGCTGAGAGGGGGTAAGGTTTTTTTTTTTTTTTTTTTTTTTTTTTTTTTTCTTGATTTTCCCCTTTTTCGAATGATTTTATGACATTATGGGGTTTTATGGGAAGCTAATTGGGTTGTTTTTTCCTTATGGAACAGATACATCCTAACGAATCGTCACGTTGTCGGGTCCGGTCCCTTTTGGGGATTCGTCGTCTTCGACAACCACGAAGAGGTCGACGCGTACCCCGTCTACCGCGACCCCGTCCACGATTTCGGCATACTCAAGTTTGACCCAAAGGCGATCAAGTACATGGACGTCGCCGCGCTTCAGCTCCGACCGGACCTCGCCAAGGTCGGCATCGAGATCAGGGTCGTGGGTAACGATGCCGGAGAGAAGCTGTCTATTCTTTCCGGCGTCATCAGCAGATTGGATCGTAACGCGCCCGAGTACGGTGATGGATATAGCGATTTCAACACGTGCTATTACCAGGCCAGCGCCGCCGCCAGCGGTGGTTCTTCTGGCAGTCCTGTCGTCGATATTGATGGGTACGCGGTGGCTTTGCAAGCCGGCGGCCGAGCTGACGGTGCGGCGACGGATTACTTCTTGCCTTTGGACCGGCCGCTCCGGGCGCTCAAGTGCCTTCAGGAGGGCAAGCCGATTACGAGAGGCGACATCCAGTGCCAGTTCATTCTCAAGCCGTTCGATGAGTGCCGAAGATTGGGGTTGACTTCTGAGTGGGAGGCGACGGTCCGCAAGAGCTTCCCCAAGGAGACCAACATGCTGGTTGCTGAGATTGTTCTCCCTGAAGGCCCATCTCACGAGAAAATCGAGGAGGGAGACGTCCTGCTGAAGATGAACGGCGAGCTGCTTACTCAGTTTATCAGGTTCGACGACATCCTCGACTCGAATGTCGGCAATACTATCAAGCTGCTCCTTCTTCGAGGCGGCGAGGAGTTCGAGGTGGATATCGAGGTTGGGGATCTGCACAAGATCACTCCCGACCGCTTTGTCTCGGTTGCTGGAGGCAGCTTCCACGACTTGTCCTACCAGCAAGCGCGCTTGTATGGTGTGGCTTGCAGGGGTGTCTACGTGTGCGAGGCGGGCGGATCGTGGAGGTTCGATGTCTCTGACAACGGCTGGATCGTCCAAACCGTCGACCACAAGAAGGTTCCTAATCTCGAAACTTTTATCGAGGTCATGAAGGGCATCCCAGACAAGTCGAGGATCGTAGTCACGTACAAGCATCTTCGGGACCTGCACACGCTCAATACGACGATTATCTATGTTGACAGGCATTGGTCCAAGAAGATGAAGATGGCTGTCAGGAACGACAAGACGGGGTTGTGGGATTTCAGCAATCTTGCTGACCCTCTTCCCCCCGTCCCCCTGGTCCCGAGAAAGGCTGCATTCATTCAGCTTGAGCACACATCGCATCCAGCCGTTGCCGACCTCGTCCGCAGCTTTGTTCACGTTAACTGCACGATGCCGGTCAAGCTTGACGGCTTCCCTAAGAACAGGAAGTGGGGCATGGGCTTGGTTATCGACGCGGAGAAGGGTCTCGTGGTAATATCGAGAGCCATTGTTCCTTACGACCTGTGCGACATCACCATAACCATTGCGGATTCCATTGTTGTCGAGGGCAAGGTCGTCTTCCTCCATCCTCTTCAGAACTACGCCATCGTTCAATATGACCCCAGGCTTGTTGATGCTCCCGTCCTCAGCGCCAAGCTCAGCTCCGAGGAGATCACGCAGGGCGCGTCGACATATTTTATCGGATACAACAGGATAGGTAGAATTGTTCACGCCGCCACCACCGTCACCGAGAGCTTTGCCGTGACGATCCCGGCAAACTCTGGAGCGCCTCGGTACCGCGCTGTCAACTTTGACGCGATCACGGTCGACACGAGCCTCAGCGGGCAGTGCGGCAGCGGTGTTTTGGTTGCGCAGGACGGTACGGTTCAGGCTCTGTGGTTGACGTATTTGGGTGAGAGGAACCCCTCAACCCACAGGGATGAGGAGTACCATTTGGGCCTGTCGACGCCCACCTTGTTGCCCGTCGTCAGCCAGATCCAGCAAGGAGTCGTACCGAAACTTCGAATGCTTTCTGTGGAATTCAGGGCCATCCAGATGTCTCAGGCGCGGCTCATGGGTGTTTCTGAGGAATGGATCCAGAAGGTTTCCGAGGTGAACACTGCGCACCATCAAATCTTTATGGTTACCAAACGGACGTTTGAGAGGGAAGAAAGAGACACCAAGGGTGCGCTGTTGGAAGGTGACATCCTCCTGACCCTCGAAGGTAAAATGATTACCAGGATTTCGGATCTGGATGTCATGTACTCGAGGGATTTCCTCGACGCCGTCATCGTGAGAGGTTGCGAGGAGCTGAGCCTGAAGCTGTCGACCGTCGCAGCGGACGACGTCGAGACCGACAGGGCGATCTCTTTCTGCGGCGCGATCTTGCACAGACCTCATCACGCTGTCAGACAGCAGATCTCGAAGCTCTTTAGCGAGGTATATGTTTCGGCTAGGACCAGGGGCAGCCCGGCGTATCAGTACGGGCTCGCGCCGACGAATTTCATCACCCACGTTAACGGCAAGCCGACGCCTGATATGGAGAGCTTTTTGGGGGAGGTTGTCAAGATTCCCGATAATACTTGTAAGTTTTGCTTCTTTTTAATCTCTTGTTTTGGTAGATGGAAGACGCTGACAGTGAGGGAAACAAACAGATTTCAGAATGAGAGCAATGACCTTTGATAGTGTTCCTTGGGTTGTGACGATGAAGAAGAATGAGCATTACTTCCCGACCATGGAGCTGATCAAGGACCCGAACGAGGAGTGCGGATGGAGGAGGGTGACTTATGAGGATGGTGGTGAGAAGGTCATTCAGGGGGAGGGGCATGATGGCGTGGTGCCGGCCGGAGAGGGACCGGAGATGGAGGTTGATATGGAGTGATTAAGCGCCGAGGTTATGAGAACAGTTGACCGTAGAAGCGTAAGGAATTTATGATGCGATGGCGGAAAAGGGGGGGGGGGTCGCCTGTGTGTACGATAATGGATAAATACCGGAAAGGGGTATGGGGGGTCGGGGGGGGAGAGAACAGACAAAATGTGAAAGAAGAGGAGGAAGAGGAAGAAGCGAACATTGTGTGGATATGATCGAAACAAGGATCAAAAAGTAAAATCATAGAAAAGCGAAGAATAAGAATAAGAAGAAGAGGCCAATGAGTTGTTGGTTACATGGGGAACTTGATAGTGTGTTAATGGTATACTTGTAGGAAAAATATCATCAAGAAAGGTTTCGGAAACTAAAAGTACGTGCTACGAGAATTATGAGACCCCAAGGAACAGTAAAATGTGTTCTCTGATTCAGTGAGCCGGTATAATATCCAGGGCGGTTGACCAAGGTAATACAAAGAAGAGTGGTAGTCCAGGTGGTCATCTCATGATTTTGCACTTGCCAACATCAATCACATTATTCATTAATTTTTTTAATTTTCTTTTAGTTGGCATCATAAAACCTGACAAACAGCCTTACTTGTATATTTAATAAAAAAATTTTAAAAAGAAAATCTGGTATCTTGACAATGATATCCACCTACACCTGAAAACCAAAACTCCATACGCCGCCGTGCCCATCATCCATCTACCACCTGCAATAACCAGCCGTTGCCATGACTTGAGTTCTTGATCAAATTTCGAACCCCACCCGTGATCAATCAATCCATTTATTTTATATCCATTCCCTTTTTTTTTTCTTTTTTTTTCTTCTTCTTTATTTAAAACTCCTCCACCGCACAGTTAGGATGCAACACGTAAACAATCTTCTCGGCAGCAGCCGAGCTACCCTCATCTTGCATCCCGTGACCAGTAATAGCCATAAGGATATTGTCCTAGCAAGAAAACACAAAGATTTTGTTAGCGATTTAACCATCTTCTCAATTTTTTTTTCTTTCCCTGACTTTGTGCAAGAGACTCTGACACTTACCTTGACCATCTTCCTCAACACTTTCCTAGCCAACGCCAGCTCCCTCTCGTAATCTTCCTCGCCGCTCATCTCCTCCTCCTTCTGTTCCAGGTACCACTGCACCAACTCCTCGCCATCGATACCTTCCCCGCTACCCTCGGTCTCATCCTCTGCCACTCGGGTGACCATCATATTCACGATGGAGATGTACTTGTCATAACTGATAGTCTGTTTCTCCTTCGCGGGGCCAGCACCGCCATTCTCCATATGGGTATCACCTTCTCCATCCTCAGTCGCCGCGGGAGTGCCGGCCGCAGCATCAGCAGCAGCCCTCAGCGTCGCTCCATCCTCCAACGGCGCAGCTTGTTGCTGCTCCTCCTCATCCTCATCCTCAACCTCAACATCATCATGCTCGACAGAAATGATACTCTGCCTCAACAAGTTGTATGCTTCGGTAACAAACTCGGGCGTGATCTCCTCGACGCAGTTGGCTTTGGCGATGGCCTCAGACAACCGGATCATACTCTCCAGCTGACGAACCGTGATTCTGTAGCTGTTCTTGCCGATGCCGCCCTGGGCATCATCCGCTCGCAAGTCCTTGTACCTGTCGACGAGAACCTGCCTTGCCTCGGGGGTGAATTCGGGGCGGTAGGTCCTCGCAAACCGGATATACCGCTGCAGCTGCTCGGTGGAGAACTCCGGCGTCACAGCCTCGTCTCTCAACTGATGAATGCCCACAATATGCGAAGCCAGATGCCGGTCGACCTGCTCGTTACACTCGTCCAGGATGACAAAGAACAGATCGAAACGAGACATGATGGGCGCGCTCATGTTGATGTTGGCCCTGAGGGTAGTCTTGCGGTTGTACCTGCCCCCCACAGGGTTGGCGGCAGCCAGGATGGATGTGCGCGCATTCAGGGTTGCCTGAATACCAGCCTTGGCGATCGAGATGGTCTGCTGTTCCATGGCTTCGTGGATAGCCACCTGGTCGGCGATGTCCATCTTGTCGAATTCGTCAATACAGCAAATGCCGTTATCAGCCAGCATCAGGGCGCCCGCCTCAATCGTAAACTCCCCAGTCTCCTCATCCTTGACCACCGCGGCGGTCAAACCGGCCGCCGACGAGGCTTTGCCAGAAGTATACACGGCCCGTGGCGCAAAACTGCAGACATACTTCAGGAACTGCGATTTTGACGTCGACGGATCGCCGACGATACAAATATTGATATCGCCCCTCAGCTGCATGCCCTCGGCCGTGCTCTTGTGCACACCGCTCAGCAGCTGCAACAGTATTCCCTTCTTCACGATCTCGTGCCCGTAAACCATCGGGGCAATGCTCTGCACCAGTCGACTGTAAATGTGATCCGAGTGCACCATGGCACGCAAATCATCCACCTCGGCCTGGGTATACGAACTCAGCGTCGCGTCCTGCAGCTCCTTTAGGCTCTCGGCAGTTTCCACGGCCACGTTCCCGTTCAGACTCCCGATAATGTCTACAATCTGCGCCTCGCCCGAGGCACCCAGACTAGACACGTCGGGCGTAACCATGCACGCCAGGAACGCCAACCGGTAAGTCAGATCCCTAACTCCCAGCGCTTTGAGCCCTCCCACACCTGAACCGCCCGCCTCGTTGTTTCCTGCGCCCCTGTCATCCCTAACCGCCATTTTCTTGACTCCCGGAAGCCCCAGCTGACTGACATCCGGAACGACAATCAAAGCGCCGGTGAAGATACATTTCTCTCCGGCCTTGGCGCGGTCCACTATTTCTCCTCGAAGAATCACGTCGATGGTTCTCGGCATGCTTCCCGTCGGGATCTCGCTCGAGTTTTCTTGGACCCTCACTTTCTGCCAGTCAACAAACGTGCTCTGCCGGATGTCCAACCGCCAAGCGGTACGGTTCTGGCAGGTGGCATTGGGACACTGCGTCGGTTCGGTATATCGAAAGGTTTGTTCAACGTCCGGCACGACGGAGCGACAGGCTTCGCACATAAATGTTGCTAATGCCAATTCGGGACGGACCTCGGATGTGCGTGTGACCGTGCCCGAGATCGAGAGCAGCGTGCCGATGTTGGCTGCGCGCATCGACCGGACGCGAGAGACTAGGGGGAGGTTGTAGAATGCGATCGCAAAGAGCTTGTCGGTTTGCTGGTTGGCGGTTTTGCTGTTCAGGTCTGTCTGGCTTGCCGCCGAGCTGGAGCCGCCCAGAGTGCTGGCGCCCGACGTGTTGTGCTGGGAGGAAGCGGTCGGCTGCCGATGTTCCCTGAAGTACGCCGGCTCGTGCTTGGCAATCATGTTGTGCAGCGCCGCCGTCAAAAACGGCAGGAACCGGTAGTACGAGTTCATGATGCCGTCCGCCAGGGCGCCGTTGTTCCAGGTTTGGAGGTGCTTGTAGTCGACGTAGAAGGTAGAGAGTTGGTAGGTGCGCATGCCGTGAATCTGGGCGACGTAGTACTTGTCTGTCGTCACGGCGCTCGAAGTCGGTTGCTGGGCGGAGGCGGTAGGGGTCTCAATGAAGCCCTCGATGAATTTTTCAAAGTGTTCTTGAACCATGCGACCGATGCTGTCTTCGACTCGGGGGATGTTGGCGGGATCTGTGGGCCGGGCGCGGACGGGCACCTGGTCGTCTGCGAAGCCTTCACCTTCATCGTCGCTGGGCGCACCGAGGCTTTCTGATGGAGGGGCTCTGGGTCTTCCGCTTGAAGAGCCCGCGAATTGCTGTTGGCGGGCGCGGGGTGTTCTGGAGGGGCCATCCGACATGAAGAGCCCAGCATCGCTGGATGCAGCTACTGGAGTTGCCATTTTTCTCTTCTTTCTGCTAAGATTGTGGATGGTTCAGAGGTCCAAGTCGAGAGAGGAACGAGAGCGGGGAAGGATTATTTTGTTATGTCGCAACAGTGCAAGCCGAGTCGTGATCGTCTGTCCAGGTTTTTGATATTTGGGAAGAAACAGAAAAGAGAAAGGTCCCTCCCCCACACTCCACTTTTTTTATCGAGTGCTCATAGTCAATAAAACACGGGAAAAACGCGCCCCGCAGTTGAGAACGCGTTCAGCAGACAGAGGGAAAACGCGAAAAATAAGTGGGGAATCACTTTAATTACTTCGACAATTGCAAGTACCGTGATAGATGCATATATAATAAATACATTTTCATGTTTCTAAAACGCTGCCTTTTTCTTTCCGCATCCAATGATTATACCATCTCTCACCACGCCCATGTCCTGCTGGACGCCGTAAACACTGGAGGCTTCCACTGAATCCTCTCAGGGTCGATCAGCCTCTTCTGCTTCGCCCTGCTCTTCTCCCTCTGCGAAACCAACTTCTCCGGGATCACAATCTTGTGCTCGCCCTTGTGATACACCTGCATCTTGAGCGCCTGCAATGTGTGCTCGACGTCCTGAGTTGTCATTGCCAAATGCGTAGCGATGCCTTCGATGGTGCACGGCTCCTCCCGCTCTCCGTACTTGAGCAGCAAGTCGATGATCATTTCCGACCAGTATTGGCGGTAACTCAGCAAGCCCAAGTCGGAAAGAGGTTTTTCTGGCGACCCCAGCTTCCCCTCAATCTTGGATAACTCATACGAGAATTGTATGAGAAGTCGGCCGTAGCCCTTGCGCTGGTACTGCGGCAGAGTCAGAATACACGCGACGTTGTATCCGTCCGTGCTCTCCTTCTCCTTGGAAAAGTATCCGATGAGATGACATCCCTTATCATCCCTGGTCGCCATGACGTAGAAGAGGAAAGGGTCAACGTCGTAGTAGAGTGTTTTGTGGTCGAGAAACATCTTTGACAACAGACACAAGTTTCGACACCACGTTCGTTGCCTCCTGCCGTCGATCTCGAAGAATGACACAAAGTCGTCTCGGTAGATTTCGTTTCCCGGTGGATGGTGCAGCGTGCATTTCTGTCGGTGGCGCGCGAATGACTTGAGGTCGGCATAGTAGCTGAGGCAGAACTCGCAAATGTAGATGCTATCTTCCTGCGCGAACACCTCCGGGTATGGCGAAAAGTACCACGGGAACAGCACGTACCTTCCAAACTCAACCTGAGAGATATTTCGTATCCTTGAAATCTCGGCCGGGTTCTGGGTCATGGATCCTGACGTCCTGAGCTTCTCAATCTCCTGCTCTCGACTAAAGGGCGTGAGACTGTCTTTTTTCGCAACGTTGGCCGGTGTATCGTCCTCGTCAATCTCCATCTCATCCGGCCCAACGCCCGGGGTCCCCCCGACCTCCAAGCTAGCAATCGCCCTGTCTTCTGCAGCATCGCCCTTTTTGCTCTTTTGTTGCGGCTGTTGCTGTGAATCGACAAACTCGGTCCACGGATGTGGTGTTTGGTCCTCGGAAGCGATCGATTGTTCCCTCTTGCTGACCCTCTTTTGGTTCTTTTTGGATGTCTGCTGCTTCTTGGATATCGCAGCGGCCGTCTTCTTGCTCTTCTTTTCCTCTTTCTGCTTGTCCTTGTCGGGGTTCGGCCACTCAACATCCTTTTCGAAATCGATCCTCGCCACGGGCACCCATTCGTCCAAGCGCTTGTTGAAGTTGTCAAAGTTGCAGTAGAACTGGCGTCCGCTCTTGGTTTCCTTTATGCTGAGAATCTCGGCGCGGCGATGTTGGCCATCTTTGATGACTTGAGCGATGCATCCGATTCTGTAGGCAACATGCAAAGTTTTAGCGACAATTAGGAATGCGACGGAAAATGCGACGGATGAATTGGGAAAAGAACGTACGAGAGTGTATCGGGGGTTGCCTTGCGCAAGATCTTTGGTCCTTCAGACCCGACCGCTGCTTCACCGGGTGGGCTCATGATTCCTTTCGTTTTGCCTCGCTTTGATGGACTGGCGATATGGAGTTGGGTGTGTGATGTAATTGATGGAATTGGTGGGTGTAAATGGTATTGAAAATGCGGTGCCGAATCTAAAAAGCTAGCCTGCTTCGATACCCCTCCAAGAAGACGCGAAACAGGGGCGGCAACCCGCGCTAAAACATGGGGCACGTGCCAACGCTAGATCTGACGTAGGCACCTTGATGGCCATCTGTTTTAGCGGCTTGGTTCAGGAACAGACGGCGATCTGTGGTCCCTGCATTTTCAACGTCCAACTTCAGCAACAGTTCAGAGTCTACATTTTTGTTAAAAAAAAATTTTATTTTTTTTTCGTTTCGCTGTGCAGGCCATCGTGACCATCCATGACCAGATTATCCGGTTAACAGAGGAAGTATTGCCAACCTCGTACATCATGACTGATGCTTTCAGCCTCGAGTCTTCCTTCTCTGAAAATTAGGCATCCAAAGATATCAAAGTATATCAATCATAATGGGCAACTGAATGGGGCTTGACGAAACTTCGTTGGAACACAACTCCTACAAACTTATGACACCCTTTTTTGGGGGTTTGTCGTTATTTTACTCACTCACAAAACTGAACAGCAAACAAAAGATATCAAACAAGCATCAAAAATATAAAAAGAAATATGAAAAAAATCAAACGGGTATAATATTACTCGCTTTCTGTCTTCTCCCCTCCCACCTTCTCCAGAAAGGGTTGTTCCTCTAAACCGACAAAATAACTAAATACACGAACAAAAACAGACGGAGGAAATAAAAAGAAAAGCAGCAAAACAAGTTATTGCCTCCCTTATACCCTTTCATCCCAAAGGAAAGAGTCATTTCGTCACCTTTTTCCAGGTTTCATTTCCCTCCTTCCATCCTTCCTTCCCATTCATTTCCATATTTCTTATACTTATTTTTTGTACAGGATTTAATGAATTCGTTCCAACATTTGTCGTTATATTCCCATCATAATCTCCACTTTTGATAAAAAAGTTGAAAGATAGTCCAAACATGGGACAAAATATCCCAAACCACAAAAGGGCAGACAAGAAAAAAAACCAAAAAAAACCAACAAAACGAAAATAGCAAATACCGCTCGCTTTCAACCCTTGTATCAGTCAATGGAGCAGAGAATATCTCCTTTGATGAACACCCTTGACAATGAAGAAGAAAAAAAAAGGGGGGAAAGAAAAAAAAAAAGAAGAAAAAGGCATAAGACACACGCCTATCCTTCATCATAAAACACTCGACGGGGAAATGAAAACAAACACCCGTCCCCCTCACCTCCTAACACTATTAGCAACCCCCTGCCCAATATCCCTCGCCCCCTCCTTGACTCTCTCAACCCAACCTTTCGCCCACCTCGGCACGCCCAACTTGAGTCTGACTCTCCCCTCAACAACCATGTTGATCAGATTGATAATGGCAAACGTCGTAGACCCCAGTGCTCTAAACACGGCCAAACTCGCCACAGCCCACAAGATAAACCTGAGGTAAAAGTTGTCACCAATGCTCTTTTCTCCAAATGCTTCGCTGACAGCCATTGCGAGCGTAGCGTTGGCCACAAGCCAGCAAACAACCATGTACGTGCGCACAGACTTGTAGTAATCCTGCTGCATCTGTTCCTCTGATGGTCCTGGCTCAGCGACCTCGACACGATCGCGAAGGTTGCGGAGTGCCTCGTCATAGCCGGAATCAATGTCGAGCTGTTCAGAAGGCATTTCGAGTTCTACCGTAGATCCTGATCCTTTACCTACCGCCCCGCCGAGATCCGTCTTCATCACGTTGTCTCCCTTCGTTCCCCAAGTTACGTCGTGCGTGTTGCAGAAGGCGTAAATCTGGAGGGTGCAGATGTAGGACGGCAGGAGGATAAAGTACTGCAGCGACGAAGTAATCATGTGCCAGGGGTCAAGGTACATGATGGACATGAGGAAGTACAGGCCGACAGTCGAAGCGGTTGACACTATCATGTTCGTAAAGATGTTGTTGCCTAGTTCCAGTTCGGGGGTTTCGGATTTATCTTTTGGTTTGAGCTGGTACGCAATGATGTAGATTGTCGCAAAGATGGTATATGCCATGATGATGGAGTATATGATCATCGAGGCGAGGTACATTTTTCGAGAACCTTGGGGACGATTACCGAGCGACAAGATGAATTGTGTTGAGATCAGGAGGATGCAGATATACCGGAGGATGGTAAAGATGTATTTCGCCGCGCCGTTGAAGGGATCGACCTTGGGGTCTGCGAGGCCGCCGGCAATGAAGTAGAATGTCAAGTAAAAGTTGGCTAGGGAGAAGTAGGTGAAGAAGAGCTGGATCAGTTGATACAAGAACTCGATGTGCAAAAGGATCTTGCGGGGGATGGTGTGATCTGTTAACCAAATTTGTTTGAAATGTACCAGGGAGTACACAGCGGCGAAGAAGGCACCGTTGAGCCAACGACGGCGTTGAGATACGAATTCGGGAACGGTGTCTTTTTTGCAAAGTTAGTCTTCGGGCCAGGTCACATTTTGCTTCAGGAGAAAAAAAGAGGGAGAGTTCTTACCAGGCACATCGGTCTCACCGGTACATCCCTTGACGTACTTCAACACCCATCTTTCTCCTCTCTTGGCTACCAGCTCCCAACAGAGAATACGATCCTCTGCCAGATACATATTCGCCGTAAACACGTCCGCATGCTGGCCATGCAGAGTCTCACCCTTGAAATACTGGCTCAGCGGCCCGTGTCCCGTTTCATCATTCTGAAGCGCGTGATATCGATAAGCACTCAGGGCGCCGGGTAAAACAGTAATGTACCCAAAGACTGATTCCAGAGGCTTATCCAAGATATTCGACATCTTGTACTCAAAGTTTTGCGAAGCCACAAGCGGATTCAACAAGTTGACGCCCCACTTACCCTTCATGGCCTTGATCTCGCCACACGCGCCGGCGACGTTCGAGTCCGTGTCGAAAGCCTTCCATAAGTGGTACAGGGATGTGCCTCCCGGCTTGGTACCGACATCGAGCAAAATGCAAACGTTGGGATTGAGCGCCTTGCCAAAGGCATTGAAGAACCAACGATGCGAGTTGAGCTTCTTTGCGTTCTTCTCCTTGAGACAGAAGATCATTTGGCACGGCACAATGCCCTTTTCGGCACCCTTAAACTTGAGATCGGAGTCGAGCGATACCTGGGTGGTATATTCGTACACGTGAGCCTGAACCGCTTTTTGGTTGACGTAGTTCTTGGCGATACCGTGCTGGTACACGCCCATGGCTGCGAGCGCGTCGAGGGTTCTCGGGTGGATCTTTTCTCTTCCATCAGACACGATACAAACCACAATTTTGTGCCACCCGTTCTCGCCCCACGTTCTAGACTTGTTGCGGCTGCAGAAATGACTGATATTCTTCATGACCGCATACATTGTCCGGGTAAAACCGTATTCATCTTCGTTGTACATGGTGATGCAGATAAAGAGTTCGGTTTCGCGCGCCGTCCGCCCAATGTTCTGTCGCAACTTGTATCCTCTGTCGACAAAGTCATCTGGGTCGCAAGTCACGGCCGTATACCGCATGTGGGTAAACTCGATCTCGTCTCGACGAGGCAGGAACGAGTAAAGAATGGTTGGAATTTTGCACTCGAGAACGAGCTCGCCGTTGATGAGTTGGACCTCCTTCTTGCTCAGCTGCGGCGCGCGCACACCTCGGCGCTCTTGCTGGGCCGTGGGGGGAGGGCCGTAGCGCTCGACCTTCTCCTGCTCCGTATAATCCGAGTAGTCTTCGCTGAGCGTTACCTGAGACTCAGCGTAGGAACCCCGATGGTGGTAATCATATCGTCTATTGTCGCCCAGATCCGACTCTGGCCCAAATATGTCGTCGTGGTCTCTCGTCAGAGGGATATTGACCGTGATATCGTCGCCAAAGCTCGTTGTTGACTGCATCCCCCTCGCATTGGTATTGAAAAGCGGTGCTGGGGGGAGTGGTCGACGAGGAGAGCCGCCGTAAGCTGTAGAAGGAGTGCCTGGCCTGGGGGTGCCGTTGATGTCGGACGGTTCGTATCGAGAACTCAGCGGCGGCGGTCGCGCCCCTCTGATGGGCGAGTATTCCGGGGATCCTGGTCGTGACTGCCAGGAGCTTCCATCCCTACCTGAATCGTACGAAACATAAGACTCGGTGGGCGGGGGCATGCGCAGTGGCGGATCGAGAAACGAAGATCGCGAGTCGATTGACGGTTCGTATGGCTGTCGGGACCGGCCACTGTATCTTGGTTCGTGTGAGCTAAAGTGCACCCTCGGCGGAGCCATTGGAGCATATTGAATCTTTTCCTCATCCTCTGGCGAGTCGGGGGCTGTCTCGCAGGTGGCCTGAAACCTCTGAAGGTTTTGTTTTCGGGGGGAGGGGCCCTCGGGCAGCACAGGCAAACCTTCGGCCGCAACGACCTCGCGCGCAGCTGGAACTCTTGTGCTCCTTCTCTGCAGTCTGATGGTTGCGGGCTGGCTGCCCGTGGTTTGGCTGCCCGTCTGCATCTTGCAGCGCGGGGGAGGGGAAATCTCTGGATCTATGCGCATCGGCCGCGTGCTCGGGGGACTTGGAGCCGCGGGGGCCGATGCACTTCCATGGGGGAACGACAAAAGAAACGGAGGGGGAATTGAAACTTGGGTTAGAACATACGCCCTCTCACTCCTGTCTTCGTGGTAGACTGGTTCTTCCATGCTCGTCAGCAGTCGCACGCCGGCGCCGTGGCCGTGCGCGGGGCCCATTCCAGCGCCGGCACCGTCGTGATCAACATCATCGTACGCCGGCAACATGTACTCTGCGGGCGCGCGCAGGCTGTGGTTGCCATGGTCATCATGGCCATGCTGCGGCGGGCTGTCTGGTCTGGGCAGCCTGCGATCCATGGCTCATGCGGGCCACAAAAGGCGAGAGGAATGTGGTTTCGCGTGTAGCTGTATATACTTGGCTGGTATGCAGTTACGGTATGCGACTATAATTTTTATTTTTTGTCTGGTAAATAATGGGGTCCGCGTAGCGTTTGCTGGCTCCTGCGGGCCTAGGCGCACTTACATCAAAAATGGAATGAAGCATTCGATTTTCCGCAGACAAAACGTGGGGATATGCACAAAATAACAGAGAAAATGGAGTCGAGTTCGACAATGCCCGGAGGGTGCGAACTGCACGACTGGCCCTGCCTGGACCGGGCTTGGGCTTGACAAGTGGAGCGAGGGGCTGGGAGGCTGGGAGCGACTTGGAAGAAACTGGGAAAGCTTCCCCCGGCTGTTTCCACTTTGGCGCGAGGCGCCGGTTGGTTGCCAGAGCAACCACGTGTTGCGCAGCGCCAAGAGATCGTTTGGAAGCGCTGCGCCCTGGAAAAGTGGGGAAGCGCTACTCTGAGACGGCCGCCGATGATCGCTAATGGCGGGGTCCCGTCATCCAATCTTGATTCTTCAACAACAAGGATTTGATGTGTGCGACTTTTGTGTGTTGACGAAATATCGGAATGTTTTTATCTTCTGGAACGGAGATTTGATCCCGCTAACTTGTATTGGAAACCACCAGCTCACCTGCGCTTCAATCGCCGGAACTTTTTTTTTTTTTTTTTTTTTTTTTTTTCATCATTGAAGCCCACAGCAATTGGCATTGAAGTTGACCGTGTGTAATCTCACTGCACTACAACTGTTGCGGGAACAAGTTTCCCAAGTTATCCTTCTGGACAATGATAGTAAAAGGAAAAACAGAGGAAGATTGTTAAGCCAGATCGTTTTGTTGGGCGATATAGTGCCATCGCAGGCAAGCCCTGTAACCGTCAATTGCACCATCGCGTCCATCGCGTCCATCCGAATCTCTTTAAAGACCATCACACAAAGCAAACCGAGTAACACTTCCCAACTCCAGAAGAGGATCATATGTCAATGTATCAACAAACGTCATAAAATGTAGAGTAAAATAAAACAAAAATGCAGATGATATGCAGACTAAAAACAAATACAAAGCTAAATTTTCAACGCCCAATTTCGTGGTCAGTGTATATGTACTGATGATTTCCATCCCAACCACAATTATACCAACCAACCAACCCCTTCCTTCCCCAAACTAATTTCATACTCATCATGGCATATCATTTACTTCTCTTCTTCGTCCGACTCCTCCTCAGCAACCTGCAAAAAGACAATCAGTTAGCAACCCGTATTCATCAGTGCAGTGTCAAAGGTGTTTCAAACTTACACCCTCATGGAAGTTTGTTCCGTCGGTAGTAGCGTTGATAATTCCTGCCCGGATAGTCCAATCACCAAACCTCTCACCCTGTTCCCTCTCCTTCGCATATCGGCTGATCAGGCCCCTCATAATCTCCAAGATCTCATCCTCCTTGATGCTGCTCCTGTACAGCTTGTTTAATCTCTGGCCATGATAGCCACCACCAAGGTACATGTTGTAAGCGCCGTAAGCCTTGCCAACAAAAGCAACTTCAGCCAGCCATGGGCGAGCGCAGCCGTTAGGGCAGCCAGTCATGCGCATCACGATGCTGTCTTGCCTCAAGCCGTTCTCCTCAATGCAGGCCTCCAACTTGGAGATCAAAACAGGCAAGTACCTCTCAGACTCAGCCATGGCAAGACCGCAGGTGGGGAAAGCAACGCAAGCAGAGGACGACAGCCTCAAGCCAGAGAAATGCAGGTTGTCCAGCTTGTACTGAGCCATCAACTTCTTGAGCGTTGGGACATCCTCATCCGCAACATTGCTGAGGATGAGATGCTGGTTTGGAGTGAGACGGAACTCGCCCTTGTGAACCTTGGCAATCTCCCTCAGACCAGTCTTCATTTGGAAATCTGCGGTATCCTCGATACGGCCGTTCTCGATGAAGAAGGTGAAGTGGTTCATGCCCGTCTCGTCCTTGAGCCAGCCGAAGGTGTCGACGTTGGAGTCGAAGTGGAATGGCTTCGCAGGCTCGAACTTCTGGCCCCAGAGCTCCTCAACCTTGGCCTTGAAGTCATCGACGCCGAGGCGATCAATAGTGTACTTGAGACGAGCGTTCTTGCGGTCCTTGCGGTTACCGTTATCGCGCTGGACCAGCATGACCTTCTCGCAGGCGACGTGCACGTCGGCAGTTTTGACAAAGCCGAGCATGCGGCCGGTCTGAGGGTAGGTCTTCTTGTTGTTGTGGGTGGTTCCCATACCACCGCCGGCCATCAAGTTGTACCCAACGAGGTGGCCGTCGGCGCCCTTAATGGCAATGAGACCGATATCGTGAGCATAGACGTCAACATCGTTGTGTGGGGGGATGGCGATCGAGATCTTGAACTTGCGGGGAAGGTAGGTGGGGCCGTAGAGAGGCTCGAAGTCCTGGACGGCGTTGCCGCCAACCTGAGTCTTCTTATTGTTGTCATCCGTCAGCCAAATTTCGTGGTAGGCCGAAGTCGATGGCAGGAGGTGCTCGCTGATCTTGACGGATGAGGCGTGGACCTCGCGATGGTAAGCTGACTGGGAAGGCAGAGGGCTGCACATGACGTTACGGTTGACATCTCCGCAAGCAGCGAGGGTGTCCATGAGCGAGCGGTTGATGGCCTGCATGGCGGGCTTGAGCTTCTTCTTGACGATTCCGTGGAACTGGAAGGTCTGGCGGGTGGTGAGCTTCATGGTCTCGTTGCCGAGCTCATTGGCAATGTCATCCATCTGAATCCACTGCTTGGGCGTGGCCACACCACCTGGCAGTCTGCAGCGGATCATGAAGGAGTAAGCAGGCTCGAGGCCCATGGCCTTGCGCTGATCACGGACATCGCGATCATCTTGCATGTATGTGCCGTGGAACTTGGTGAGCTGGGCGTTGGAGGCAGAGATTGCACCGGTTGATTCGTCGAGAAGATCCTCAGCGATGGTGCCACGCAAGAAGTTTGAAGCGATCTTGATATCCTCGTTGGTGATCGGAGGAGGCTCATCCGGAAGACCATCAACATTTGCGACACCGAGAGCCTCCCAAAGCTTGGGTTCCCACTCAGAGTAGCCAGTCTGGTATCCATCTGGGTCCTGGTCATCGCCAAGACCAAGATCAGCGAGACGGTTGGCACCAAAGTTGGCTAACACTCTGTCGAGATCCTTGGCAGGCTTGTTGTAATACACCCTGTCCTCCTTTCTAGGCCAGTAATGGCTGTCGCCGAGACCGAAGACAGAGTAGCGGACAGAAGCCAAGTCAAGCTCGGTGCTGTCCTTGACGGCATGCCAAAACGCCACGCCGTTCACTGGGAACTCCCCTTGGCCAGCGGTCGAGGAGATGAAGACAATGTTCTCCTCAGTGGCCAGGTCCTCAATCGGATATTCGTCCAATGCCATGACGGTCGTCTTCAGACCACGAGCTCTGCCCCGGGTGCCCAACCGCTTAGCCAACGACTGAGCATTGCCACCGTCGGAAGCGAAGAGAATGGTGAGAGGTGCACCGAAGAGACCCTCGAGGAGCTGGTTGTAGGCATCCTTAGCCTTACGCTTCTGCTGGGCGCGGACCTCGGTACCGAAATCTTGGTCCAGGACAGCGCCGAACTGCGGTTCCTTGCGCATAAGCTGCGTGAGCTGGTTGTCTCTGTCAAGGAACTCCTTGAGCTCCTTCTTGATGTGTTCGGAGTCAAGAGAGAAGTTGGGCTCGCCTTTCTTCTCATTCTCAGGGTTCCAACGGTAGAGGGGCCAGTAACCAGCATCGACGGCCTTCTTGGTCTCGAAGAGAACGGTCAAGGGCGACTCGTGCTCGCCGAAGTATGGGAGGTAGGCCAGAACAATGGAGGGGCCGTTGAACTTGTCGGCCTCGTCCATGGCTTGAAGGACCTGGGTGTAGGAGCTGTAGACGGCAGTGGAGGCGACATAGGCATTTCCAAAGTTCATGGCGTAGAGGCCGATGTCCTTTTTTCTGCGATTAGCATCGGCGGCGGCGCGCTCCGAGTAAGGAGTCGAGTCAATAATCAGCATGTTGACATTTTCGCCGGAGGCCAGAACCTGGTGAACACCAGAGTTGCCAAGGTCATAAGCCCAGGCATCAGAGCCAATAAGCCAGAGCGACTGCTTGCGGAAGAAGGCCTTGTTTTGGAGCAATGACTTTGAAAATCTGGAGTTGTCGAGGGCGAGGCTTGCAACGACATCCTCGGCAGTCTCCTCGGACTTCTTGGCATCATTGGCGTTCGACAGCCACTTGGTAAGAGCCCGCTTGGGAGCCTCGGTCAAGAACACGCCATTGCTGGCAGCTTCTTGGACCTCGGAGACGAACTTCTGCTTCTTCTCCTTCCGGGCAAGAAGAGAGCCGAATCCGTACTCAGGGGTGGCTGAAATGGTATTCGAGATGCCGGCGTTGTCAGAGTCAAGCGAGTTAGCGATGTATGCCCGGCTGCCGAATAATTGGTTGAGGACCTTTGCGTAGGAGTTCTCAAGCCCGGGCTTCTGGAGGTCGTACTCGGAAGTCTCTTGAGGAGCCTCCTTCTCGCCAATCTCGAGGTTTTGAACCGGCTTCTCCAGGGCGAGATTCTGGAAGACGCTGTTGAGAGCCTGCTTGACGGTATCCTTGGTTATGTAACCCAACTGGTAGCCAACAATAGTCTCGACACCGCCAACGGCGCTCTTGACCGAAGTAAGCACATCGATAAGGACAGGGCCCCACTTGGTTGTCCTTCTCGAAACCTGCTCCAGGACTGCCACTTTCTTCACAGACTTGGGAAGAGTCTCAATGAGCTTTGCGCCCAGCCATGGCCGGTAAAGTCTGGGGACGATAAGTCCAGCACCTGCAAAGGCGTCCCCCGGCTTAGCACCGGCGAGGGCGTTCAGGACGAGCGCAATATCTGAGCCGAAGAGGAAGACAGTGTTCTCGGCTTTGTCGGATCCGATCCACTCGAATGCGTTGTATTGCCTCCCCACAAGCTCGTTAAGCTTGGTCCAGATGGAGGTGACGTATTTGTGGATGTCGTCGGAGGTGAGGACCGGCGCGGTGGCCTCGATGGTGGTGGCAGTCGAGACGCTTGGGGGCGAGCTGGTCTCGCTGCCCTGGCTCGACTTAACGGACGATCGTGATGTGATGGTGGTCGAGTCTACTTCGACCTCAGCGGCATGGCTAACAGCCTGAGCTCCATCAGCAACCGGCTCGGGCTGCTCCGATGCGAGAGCGACCCGCCCGTCATCGGCATAGATCCCCGACCCCGAGATGGGCGCCGACTGGAATCTCCGCACATTGTCCAGGTTCAGAATGTTGCGGACGACGTCAACATCGGTAGTCTCGATCGGCTCAGCGCCAGCGCCAGAGCTCGGGTCAAAGAAGTGAATCACGCCCTTTCCAGAGCGAATCGCCAGAGCATGAGCCGTCAAGGCAATGTCCTGAGCCTCCGGGAGGGACCAAGACTGGAGGAAAGTCCACCCGGTATTTCTGATTGAGGTGATGGCTGTGTAGTCTGGGGCATTCTTTGGCGCGAGAGCGACATGGATAACTACTGGGTATGAAGCGAGCTTGTAGAGGTGTGCTACTGAGGGGAGGAGAATGGAGGATGTGGTGGTCACTGAGACCAGGCTGCCCGACCGGATCGGAGTGAAGACCGAGAGTAATGGGTCGGCATTGTGTCTCACTGACTGGATTTCTGGGATGGCATGATTGGCCTTTGCGACCAAGCTCTGTTCTTTTCGGCTGGCGAACTGCTTAAGATGAGAAGAGAACTCCGAATCAGAGGCGAGCGATGGTTGAACCGAAACAATCACATCGCTGGAGAGGTAGGCAATTCTTGCGACTATCAAGTTTCAATCTCAACTGTTAGCCATCTCTTGATTCAACCATCAAACAGCATTTTCCATCCTCCTCCTGTAGTAGCACAATTGCTTTTTCTTTCTTTTTTTTTTTTTTTTTTTTTTTTTTTGGGCGCACTATGACGCCGTCACGGTGCAGCCAGCCAGAACTGCGACAACGGCCGCTGGCAGCGGGGCAGGGTAATGCGGGGTGGTGCTTGTCTGTCAGTGACTTACCAGCCTCTTCAGGTGTCTTTAACCTGGTGTCTGAGCCCGCCATCTTTGAATCAGTGAAAAATGATGATGATGTTTGGCTGAGGAGGGGAATAAAAAGAAATGCGACACCAAATCACAGATGAGAAAAAAAAATATAATCACTTTTTTTTCAACCCGCGCGCACTTATGTAAGGCCCATATAACCGGAGGCAGTTGAAGCGAGCAATCCCTATATCGGCCCCGCATGTCCCAAAAAATCTTTGGATGGCAAGCCAGGCGCAATTGGTGATCGATTGCGTGATCACTCTAGCGCCTCAAATCCCGGGTTTCGCCCAGAACCCCAGAACGGCGGGCGAATTGAAAACGCTGCATTCAAATCATGCTTTGTCACGGCCTCTGCCTTTATGAATCGTTGACCCCGTTGTCAGCACGCACCCATTCATCCACGGCCATCACGACATTTTGGCTGATGGAGACTTTTCCGGTCACCTTTTTATTATGGGGTTTGACCCCTCTCGTCTGGTCTACGGATGCCGAAGATGACTCTTTTTTCGGCATCTCCTCACCAACCTTCTCCGGACCCCGAGGTCGAAATGTTTCTTCACCACCCCCGCGCTCACTCCCAACACCGCTGATGCCAAGTCCGCCACACGTGGCTCTTCGAGGGGACGTAGTAAATTGTACATAATTCCGGACAAAGAGTCGTGGCGTGATATACACCTTATCCCCCTGCTGCCAATTCTCTCAATGGCTTTTACCGTTCGCTGATAAACTTGCTGCTCTCATTAATCAACCCCCCCCCCCATTAACCGACTCCCGAATGCTGCTGAACAATAGCAAAGAAAACCCAAGAGAAGAGCTGGAATATTCACATGCTCCTTTAGCCATGCAAACCCTTTTAAACTCCATCCTCGATTACTACTCCATTATGTCTTCTTGGTATATACACCCACTTGTCTTTTCCAAACATTAAATATTAAACGTGCGTGACCTGCTGACATGATCTTCTCCTACCCCCCGCGGGCGGTGGCGGTGTCGGTGTATGCATGCGTTGGTGGTGATGCGGGATATACTTGCTCCTAGGGCTCACCTAGCACTCATTCCCTCGAACTCCTAAACTTGGACCTCACACCTCTCGCCCACTCTTCGTCCTCCTTCCTTCCTCCCAGCCAGAAACCTTTTCCGACCGACACCATGAACCGGCCAGCCTTTCCTTGCCATCCCTCACCGAGCGGCGCGCCCTCGGCAAATGGGTTAGGGGCCGCTCCATCCTCGTCGTCTTCCTCAGACTCGGGAATCCGCTCGTCCACGAACCGCAGAATAACGGCTCTCGCATATGCCATTACCACCAAACTGAAGTAGAGTCTCAAAAGCGTAAAGCCGACGATCAGTACCAGACTGAACGCGACATCGGGATCGTTTTCCGTAGGAACTCCCATGGCCTGCTGCGGCTGTTGATGCATGGCCGCTCCCTCGTCCACGAGCAGTCCGACATCCCTTTTCTCAATAGCAATGGTGGTCGCCTCAGGTGCGGCGGTTGGTGGTTTGGTCCACTCTGCACCGTTCGCCAATGCCAAGTACCAGCTTGTCGCAAAAGCGGCCGTGTAGGCAGCACTAACAAACGCGTCCACGCCGTAAACCCATGCCAGCAGCAAGTTGTGAAATGGTGACTGTTTGCGAATTTGAGGGATGCAAAGGCCGAGAGTAACGATAACAGCGATAGAAATGACGAAATTCGTGAACTGCAGCACGGACATGGAGTAGCCCGTAATGAGGGTCATGAGACCGTAGATACCCGTCGCCTTGTTGAAAAGGAGAGAGAGCGAAATCAACTCGGTGCCGGTTTCTAGAGAGAGGAAACCGAGAAAAGACTGCAAAATAAAATCCAGACTGTTAGTAATCGTGGTAATGATAATCATTTGCGCTCCCCATGCGCCTGCGCGTGTCGCAAAACGCCAACGGTGGGTGATGATGGTGATGCGAAAGGGGCGGAAAAGCAGCGCAACTCACCCTCGGTCGGGGCAGCCGTGGCCGCAAATACGATCGTGAAGGCATAGTGAAGATTTTTGCTTTTGGTCTTTAAACTCTTTTGTAGGTGTCGCACGCGCCTCGGAAGAAAAGGAAAAACAGAAAAACTAAAGTAAGGAATGTAAAATATTTAGGGAGTTGTCGTCGCCGTCGTCGTCGTGTGTTCAAAATCGCATTTTTTCTGGGAGGAAAACCAGAAACGCCGAGAATCCCAAACAGATCAACCCCGAAAAGCTCCATTCTTTGGGACTCATTCAGGGTCCCTCGTCGAGGTGTGGGCCTTAATTCGCCTTGCTGTGCTCTTGGCCGTCCGACCCAAACCTGTCGGTCAACCCACCGACATCCGTTCCAACCAACCAACAACCACCCAACAAAGCTGTGACAAACCAGCGATTCGGGTCAGTCGGCACTCCCGAAGGCCGGCCGGCAGGGTCTGGTTTTGGCGGTGCAACCCATCTTGAAAGAAAAACGGATTCAGGGGTGCGGCGCGTTCTGTCCACGCGGTTGGGTGGATTCTTGCTTCTGGTTGGTGGGTGCAGGTTTGATGCAGGAACAATTTCCTTTTTCCGAAGTGACAACACAGTCAGCTAGGTACGCATTAATTAACAAGAGAAAATATCTACAAATTTTTTAAAAATAAATAAACAAGAGATGTAAAATCAGACGCTTTTCCATCGCTCTTGTCAGTTTCTCACTTTAGGAAGTGGAACTTTGTCCTTGAGTTACAGAGCGCCATCCATCCGACCCAAATTAACCAGGATTTGCCCAGCTTTATCCAGACAAGTGGTGACAGCTGCCATCTCTTCGTTTTGGATGGGCTTTGCAGCGATGTCAGTTTGCTGGAAGAAACCCAACAAGAATATGTTTGTTCGATTGCGAATAGTTTGTGTGAATACCGGTATTTATAAACATGTAGATAGAGTGTACATCTACTCTAAACTGCCAGCTTCACGATCTCACCCAGTGAGTGGATTCTTCTATTTGAGGTGGCGGTTTCGCAACAACCGGTGAGCCAGACGTGGGACTTCACTTCCCAGTCCAAAGTCATCCAGCTTGCCGAGCGGCAGCCTCCACCTCGCCCGCGTATTTCCGGCGCTCTCGTTGGCCAGCTGACCTCTTCAACCAGAAACCTTCCTATCAGGTTCTATTATAATCTCTGGTCACTCTGAATCTCATGCTGACATGATACAGCTTGAGATTCTGCCACACAGAGCTACCTAATAGGATGACGTTCTCAGTTGCCAGAGACTTTCGGCCATGTGATTATCACTCGTGTGTCGTGACATTCCTTGAAATTTCACACAGTTTAATGTTCTTAACTTTAGGTTGCATACCTACCTATCTAGGTAAAAGTCATAATCATCTCAGCGGCAGAATTCCACGATTCACAGAAGTGCGCGTACTATACATTTGTAACTTTTATTTTTGCTTCTATACTAACAGTGTCTTTTGTCTTACAAGTTCCTCCCCCTCCGCCTTTCTTCAGCAGTCCAAGAACTTTTCTACCTGCCCTCATATACCACCCTGCGTAATGCAAATCACCAGACCTCCCCAATGCTCAAGCGGTGTTGGGGCTGTCGAGGTACAGGATTCACAACCCTTTCATCCCTCCTCGACGTTGGTGCTTAAAGAGAGGGCTTTAATAATGGCCGAGAAGAGAGCAGCCAAGGATTTAGAACATGGTATGATTTGCAGGCAGAAAAAGCAATCTCTGGTATGCTGTCCGTTTGCAGAACATGAACTGTGACGTACATTCTGGAGGTCCTCATTAAGGTGCCTGAGCCGGGCATGTATTTCCTTCGTCACCACGGCTCCCGCCGGAAAGTACTCCTCTGACAAGAAGACTCATCAAAGCCTCGATGCCAAACCTGACAAGCTTACAGGTCATACTATGCGGTGACATAGATTGGTACCTAAAGGGTCCTCCGCCACCAAAAGACAACATGATGGACATGATCAAGAATTTTGTAGAAGGCTAAAACGCTATTCATTTAGTCTAGCTGAGAGATGTCAGGCCGGCTGAGTGGGCGACATCTGACAATAAGCATGTCAAGAACAGCAACACTTTCCGGCTGTGGTAGAGATTGATGGCCATCCGCGCCTCGCATGGTAAACACCTTGGAAGGATGACATAGTACAACATTTCCCACCCCCGTGGAGGTATACCTGAGATGGTAAACTCAACAACGGTTGGCCTAGGAAGCCGGAGGTGTGAAGATGCCATGGATCTAAAGCCCCAATGCAACCATGACCATGAACTTCTCTGAGAAAGAACTTCAGAGCGATATGAATCCAGCCGAAAAAAGACAAGCTAGTCGCAAAGATTGTGCAGGAAGCGTAGTATAGGAAACGACGGGGGGCTGATCCCAATAGGTGTAAGTAGGTCTTGCGATCCCACCGTCCTCGATGACTAGAAATCATGCACCGTATCAAAAAGCAAAATAGGCTTATACTCCTAATGTTTGATTCGAAAAATTCACACACAATCTCACATGCTCTCCGTATCATCTCTTGTCTTTTTTTTTTTTTTTTTTTTCTTTTTTTTTTTGGTCCTTGTCCACCATGGGACATAGCCAACTGCACAGTGTCTACATAGTCAATAGCAGCGGACAAGACATCATGATACGTCCACGGCTGAACTTCAACTCGACTGGGTTCGTAGGTATTCGACTTAGTAACGGACATTTTGTCCAATATTGTGATGACACCGGAGAACTCGAACATACTTCTGAGAAAGGGGGGGGGGGGGAGAATACCTACCCGAGACCCTTGTAAACATTCCAAGATCTCAGCTGATCAGTAATTAATTACTTGAACCATGCGGCCGGCAGGCTTCTGTCGGGCAACGAACAGCGTGCCAGGTGAACATTCGGAGCCCGATAAAGCGGCCAGAGACTTCATAGGTAGACAGGGTTTCTCAACACGGTCGGCGCTCGAAGTCCCGGCCGGCGAGTAATTACAAGGAAATCAACGACAAAGGGATAGATATCTAGCCATTTGGGACACCAAAGTCAAGGATTTGTGGATCGCCACTAGCAACCAGACGATCGTGAGATCCGTCTTTGCGTTGGAGCTTTAAAAAGAGAGTCTAGTAGAGGGCTCGGTTTCTTGGTTCATAAAAGGATAAAGCATTTCAAGATAAGGTAGTCGCCATGAATAAGGTACTCTCCGCGGGGTTGAGGGTGAAAAGAGCTTTGGAAGATATATCCAATCAGTAGGATTCATCCATCTATATCTATTAGCGCAAGTAACAAAGTCGTTGCACTTCAGAGACAGGCTCCATCTTTGCACAGTATCGCATAGTCCATGGGTTAGCTATCTAGCGAGGCAAAAAAACAACGAGAGGAAAAACGTGTCATCAACGAAGCGTCGTTTATTGATAAAGGTAGCAACACTCTACCATGCGTAGACCTACAACCGTAGGTAACCAAATGGCATCCAGCCATGGAAATGGCAAGGGTGTCATGATGATGACTCTCCAAGCCAGCATATATATACAGTGTCAAGCTAACCTCCGATCCCCCTTCCCGAACAGTACCATCTAACCCGAATGCAGTCATGCTTTGGCGTGGCTATGTACAAGTGGTAAATCAAGGATCATGTGTAATGAAATGTGTTTGTTCCCGCTTCCTTCCTCCCAGTGGTCAATCACCTAAGAACGAGGCACGCCCGCCCGGTCAAGTGCAGCCTTGATGCCTCGGTCGGTCTTCTTGGCAGCCTGCTCAAGGTGAAGCTTGTCTTGGACCTTTTGAACGGTGCGTGCAACGGGTGGTGAGATTCTCTGGACGCCGCGCTCTACTGGTGACTTGAAGAAAGTGATGTTTCGCTCCCATCTGGGTGCCCACTTGGTGGTTTGGCGAGCCATGCGTTCCTCGGCGCCGGGAGCCATCATATAAAGAGGAGCAAGGGTGGAGAGACCCCCTGCGCTGACGCAGAAGACCTCAGTCCTGGTGGCAGCTGGGAGACGGACGGGCATTTTGGATTCGTGGGGGGTTTGATGTACGAAGATAGAGTGATAGGTGTGTTGTTCTGTGAGTTGGACAAAATCTGGAGACGTTCAAGTCTTTTGACAGGGTGATGTCAGTCTCCCTAAACCTTCAGATGTCGGAGTTGGATGGCAAGTCATGATGGAAGGAGATAAGAAGTGCCAGGGCTTTGATGGGATGGTAGACAATGTTAATGGACACAAGGGCGTACCTTTTCTTGAAGTTGAGCAAGCTGGCTTGATGATAAATGACGATGAGGAATCGTAGGAGATAGAAAATCAAATGTATTGTGGGCACATTAATGAACAGGAAAACCAGGGAAGGGACGGGAGCATGATGGAGGGACGGGAAGAACGCCCCCTTTATGTATGGATGGGATGGGATGTTCCCCTCTTTCTGCTCTCTCCTCATCAGCTGGCACACACTCAAGAAACACCTTACGTTGGGCAAGCATCTCTGGGCAAATCATCTGGTCCATTGGCCGCCACACCCGTCTCCTGAGGACAACCTGGAAGATTGGGACCCTCCCCCCCCATCCCCACGAAATAATACAAACTCTCACTAAAACCACCTAAACATGAACCACGGTAACTCCATCAAAACGCAATCAACATAACTCGTTGAACATTCCTTTGACTCAGCCCGATATGGCTATTTGTTGCTGTTTTTATTTTTTAATTCTGATGCGATTTGAGAGAGTTGGTTGATACGGAAGTTTGGCAAAACCTCTTTGCAGTCCGTATTATTCTGTGGCCAGGGAGCCCCCAAACTGGAACATTGATCGCGGCCGCTCAAGGAGGGAAGCACTGAAAGCAACGCTCCTGCCTGAAGGGCGAACCAAACCCTGCCTGCCTGCAGGAAGCAATGCGCTCTGACGAGAGCGGAAGGAAACGCCCCCGGCTGAGTGGTCGGATGCGGGGAAGTAGGTGTCGCAGCAATCAACAAACACCAATCACAAATTGTCTTTGAACGTCACTCTGCAATCAACTCCTGGCGGCCGTTCATCATTTGTCCAGGTTGTCGGCGCACTTGGGCATGGATGTGGCGCCACGAACAGGGTTGAGGAATGCGGGGAAGGAATGAAGCGCATGGAAGCCCGTTCCGCCCGCCCGATTGTTTACATTTAAACCCCTGGTTCGTCGTTGATTTATTGACGATTTTGTACTCCGACATTGTATCTTGGAGATGGACAATGGTGTTGATATCGAACCCGATGTTGTTCCTTCTCCTTGTTGTGTTTTAGCGTCTCTCAAACTGAAGCTTGGTGGATACTTCGCCCTTGTTGCTCCACCTTCCCCGGATTCCACCCCCGCAAAGAATCGCACGATGTGGGCCATGGTGGATCTCACGATCACAACATGACCCCGTTTGACAACTTTCCGCCCGCCTCGAAGTCGAGCACTTTGGAACCTAAGGTTATCCAGGTGGATCAATTGGAGAGTGACAAGAGGTAGCGATTTCGGAGGGGCTCAATAATCCCCGGTTGTCAAGCTGGAGGTGGATCAATTGGACAATTCTTGGAGGAATGGTCTCGTGACCCAATTGACCTCGCCGCAGGAGATCACTTTCCGCGACGTTCAAATCTTGGCGTTCTGCTTCCGACTAAATACTTCGGGCCCGATTACGAGATTTGGAAGTCTACAAAGGCGGTGGGCAAATGGCCTGTGATAGCAAACGGGCCGGTTGCACTGAGCGAGCCCTCAGCATTGCGAAAGCTGGAGCCGAGCCTGGTAAACGTCCTTCTGCAAAAGAAAAAGAAAAAAAGGAATGAAGGGTGGGTTTTGTAGCAACGGTATTAAAAGTCATCCAAACAGCAATGATAACTTAAGCATTCAAACACAATGTATAGACGCATAGGCCCTGAATCCTACCAGTTACAAAGTCTCAAAGTAAGTAATCTCCACCACCGGAATTACATGAAACATCAAGATCTGACAATCCTAATAAGCTATTCAATTAGCATACAGATCACGTACCATGACGCGATCAGGAGCAAGCCTCCGTAAAGAAGATGCAGAGCTATTTTGAGACTCGCAACAAAGCAAAGTGAAAAGCATCTCAAGGTCACGGACAAAAGATACCGCGAGTCGACCCGACTGAAACAGAGGCCATACAAAGGATACAAAGCCAAAAAAAAAAAAAGGGCACACTTCCAGCCTTTGAGGGCATTACGTTCGGGTAGAGGCTACAGAGGAAGTAATCGACTGGAACAGTCTCTTTGTATCGTCCATGATATTTAGAGGCGATGCGTGGCCACTTCCATCAAGATGAATTCCCAACTTCAGTCACTTATGTGATATCGCAGACCGCCATACCAGCTCATCAAGCATGAAACTCTTCACTATCATCACGGCCACTGCAGTGGCCTTCTCCTCCATCTGCTCCGGTCTCGCCATTCCCTCCGAGGGAGAGAATGGCTCAAATGTAGCCAAGCGTGGCTGCACCCCCTACTGGGCATGCAGACTTGCTCCTCCCAAGCCAGACCCTATTAAAGTTGTCCCCATCGACGACCCTATTCAGGTTGTCCCCATCGAAGACCCTATTCAGGTTGTCCCCATCGAAGACCCTATCCAGGTTGTCCCCATCGCCGACCCCCCTTTCACGGTTGTGCCCATTGGTGAGAGAACCATTTCCTTTTCAGGTGGACTTTCTTCCATCCTCAGCTTGGGTCCATCGGCGCACCCTAGTACAACGACAGGCGCGGCTGGACATATCGAGGTGCCGTAGGTGGTTATATTCCAAACGAGTATACTAACACCCTCGTCTAGAATAAAACAAAAAGGGGTCACAGCCTTACTGAGACGCCCGTTGTGATTCCGACTTCTCAAATTAGGCGTTTTCTTCTATTCTTAATTCGGGCTTCTGAGTTTCTGCTCCGAGCAGGAAATAACAGATGCGGATTTGCTACTAGTAGGATTTTGCAGCCTTCATATCCAAGAATATGTTTTTTTTTTTTTTAATTTTGCTAGAACATAAGTTTATCAGTAGATAACCCATTCTCTCATCTCTCCAAGGCGAATGTTTTCATGAACGATACGGTACAGTGCACATATTTTGGTCATGGGTGGTTGGTTTACGGGTCATGACTCCGACACTCCAGCGTATTGGAGAATGGCAATATCGTTTTACCATGACGAACTGATTCTCTCCACGGCTGTTAACCAGCAAGTTGACTCAAACATTCCGTCGTGGAAGAAATTTTTTTTTTTTTTCTCCCTTTGGGTTGAAATAAAACAAAATAAGTAAACGGCAAAGTGATCCCAGAACTCCCTGTTATACCCTAACCCTGTGTAGGACGCTGGGAAGTGGAAGACAAGAGCTGACTAAGATTCCGATAGGGAAAGATAAGAAACTTTTGACCCCACACAATTTTCATGCAGGGTGGGCAAAGGCGGTCGTATTTTTTTCGGAGGAGCAATTCGATTTATTTGAACGAGAAACTCTATCGACCCTTGGGTTTGAGGGTAGGTAGTCAACTCGAAACCTCAAAACCACAACCCCCCCTATATTTCGACAACATTCAATCCAGTGACGAAGAAGAAAAATAATCCGAGATGCGTGTCGAGAATTGCTTCTTCTGCGGTAGGCCCGCATGGCCAAGTAAGGGTATCACCTTTATGCGCAATGATGGTTCGTCTTTTCCTTCTTTTTCCCCCCCATATTTAACCCCCAAAAAAAAAAAAAAAATTCCTAACGGAGTTCTTTTCTTTCTCCTTTTGAACAGGCAAATCATTTCGCTTCTGCCGGTCCAAATGCCATAAAAACTTCAAAATGAAGCGGAACCCGCGCAAGCTCAAGTGGACAAAGGCCTACCGCAAGAACGCGGGCAAGGAGATGACGGTGGACAGCACCCTCCAGTTCGCCGCGCGGCGCAACGTGCCCGTCCGATACGACCGCGAGCTCTTCGCCAAGACGCTCAAGGCAATGGAGCGCATCAGCGAGATCCGCGCCCGCCGCGAGCGCGTCTTTTACAAGAAGCGCATGGCCGGCAAGCGCGCCCGCGAGGTCGCCGCCGCCCGCAAGCTCGTCGCCGAGAACGAGCACCTGCTGCCCCGCCTCCGCGGCAGCGAGAAGAGGAGGCTCGCCGAGCTGGCTGCCGAGCGCGGCGTCGACGTCGAGGAGCTCGAGAGGGAGGAGCTGGCTGCCAAGACCGCGAGCAAGAAGAGCAAGGCCTTTGGCGGCGAGGTGCGCAGGCTCCGGGTCCGGACCGACGGCGGTGTCGAGGAGATCACCGAGACGATGGGTGGGCATGCTATCAGCGAGGATATGGGTGACGAGGATGATGATGATGACGAGGATGAGGACGATATGGATACCGACTGAACGAGGGGTTTCGGTGTTCACAGATGAAGTCCTGGGAGGCCCCCAACCGGCGCCGTTATCATCGCACCAGATCGTCCATCTTTTATTACGATACCCGGGTTGGGATCCCATTTTATTGGATGGTGGTGGTGGAGGGGTAGGACACTGCAACTTATCGTTCTCCCTCCTCGACAACGTGTGCGCGTGGGCAAGGAAAACCAACTCAATCAATGATCTAGGCATCTGTGCCAATGACTCGCCACGATCTTCACCAAAGCTTGACCGGAGGCGGAGGAAACATGTGGTTCGTACGCATAACATTGGACAAGGGGAAGCTATGGGAAAGGGGAACAAAAACGATATGGATGGAGAGGCCTGACAAGACATTTTACTAAACTTTTGGGTTTGCGGAAAATTAATTGGCGAATTCGGCGTTTAATGAGAACAAAACATCTCGGTCCTTCATTATTTGAGCTAAAGAGGGTTTCAGCATATATATTTTAACATGTTAGATTTCCGTTACAAGATTTTGTGGACGAGAATTGGTTGGAGCGGGTATACCCATCTTATCATTTGCTTCTTGTGTTCATCGTGCGTCTCTTTTCTGCTCGGCTCAGGTATCAATTTGTTATCCCCTGATCATTGATTGTGTCTTTTTTCCGCTGGCGTTATATCATTACGTAGATTTCTTCAAAAGTTATGTAAAACGCTAATGCGTGAAAAGTCACCGCCGCCTTTTAACCCCCCCCCCCCCTTTTCACCTGCTATGTTTTCATTCATCCTTTCCCTCATGAACCGTTGTCTTTCTCTTCATATCTCTTCTCTCCCTCTTTCTGTCTCTGTTTCCGTTTCCCTCTGACTTGGCAAAGAAAACACAAGAAACACCCGCAGACATGTCACGCAGCAACAACAACAACAACAACAACAATCTCAGCCGGGTCCTTGGTTTCTTGTGCTTTTGTTTGGGGGGGTTTTTTTTCCCCTAGGGTTTCATCTTTTCATTTCTTATTCTTCCGCCCCCTACCCTTAATCACCCCTCCATCTTTAACAAGCACAACCTTCCTGCTGGGGCTGACCGGCGGTGTTGGTGTTAACATCGATGACGGTGCTGGTCGCCTGGGCAGCGGCGTCGCTCCCTTCCATGCCCGGAAGGGCCTGGGCAATCTTCTTGAACAGGTTCTTGACGTTGTGGCCGGCCTTTGCGCTCGTCTCGACAAACATGAGGTTGTTCTTGCGCGCTTCCTCCTCGCCCTGCGCCGTCGTCACCTCGCGCTTGTCGTTGAGATCCGTCTTGTTGCCCACCAGGACGATGATGACATCGTTGCCGCGTTCGGCGCGCACATCGTCGATCCATTTTCGTGTGTTTTGGAAGGATTTGGCGTCTGGGTTGTTATTGAGCGTTAGTTACGGGGTGGGATTGAGAGTTGGGGGGGGGGGGGGGGTGTGAACGGGGAATATGGAATAGGACATAGGGGGGGAAAGGCGCACTTGAGATGTCGTATACTACTACTGCTACGCTCGAGTCCCTGATGTAGGATGGGATCAAGCTCCTGAATCTTTCTTGGCCTGCCGTGTCCCAGAGCTGTAGTCTTACTGTTCGATCTTCGAGGTACATGGTCTGTGAGTGAATAGGAGGTGGAAAGGTTAGCGTGCAGGTCGCCAAGGAGGGGGGCGTTCGAAATGGGGTTTCAGTGCTCGCCTTGGAGAGAAAGTCGATGCCGATGGTGGCTTGGTACATGTTGTCGAACGAGTCGTACATGAAACGTGTGATGAGCGATGTCTTGCCAACTGTTGGTGAGGTCGCGGTTGTTTAGTATATCGGTCTGTCTAATTCATCCCTGCCTTGCGCGCCCCGCCATCCAAGAGAGCATACCGCTTTGTTCCCCCAAAAATACCAGTCTGTTTATCCATGATCAGCAAAGCGCATCATCGTCTCGAGTTCGGTTGGGCGGTATTTACTTGAACTTCTTCAAAGGGTTGTTATAGGACCCGCCTGCTCCTGCTTGCGCCATGGTTGCGGTGGTGAAGGTGGATTGTAACGAGGTGGTCGGTCAGCGTGGATGGAGAAGGGTAGATATAGATATTATATCAATATGCTGAATATTATTTTTCTGTTTTTTGGATCCTTCGTGAGAAATTCTTAGTCGGTTGCTTTTGAAAACAAGAAAAAAAAAAAAGGTCTCGGCGTGGTTTTGCTGAGTCCGTTCAGCTTCGGTCGTCAGCGTCGTCGGTCAGTTTTGAGAGTGGTGCCAGGTGTCGGTTGGCGTCGGTAACGGTACCGATTATGGATCTATATCGACAACGAAAGCGGAAACCCTTCCCTCGAGATGAACAAGTGTCCTAATCCACCGGTGTATAAACAGAGCACTTGGGTGAAGAGAAAAAAAATATTCTTTGTGACCTGTGATGGACAACGCCTCCCCGATTTGCGGACCACGGCGAAAGGGGGTCGCCGCTGTTTTTCGGGCCTTGTCATCGCAGGGCCAAGTCCAGGCTCTTGGCGGCCGTCATGCCCGCCAGCCCACGGCAGCGGACAGAACTCCTTGTCCAACTGCACCGCCCACCAGGGGTCTTCTGGCTCAGGGGGCACCCGACCCGCAGAGGCAGCTTGCGCCACGTGCACGAACAAATCTTATCTTATCGGGACCAGTCTGCCCGCTGAAATTTTGAAAGTTTCCAAGCACCCCACCCACACTTGTTCCTTTGGGGAGTGCTGCTTTTGCTGTTTCGCCGTGGAAATCGCATTCTCAGAACCCAAACATCTCGCTCCCAAACAGCAATTCAAAATGCCCGTCCTCAGATCAAAGTCGGGTAACACCGATGCCCCATCACAGTACAAGCAGCCTTCTAGAAAAGGCAAAAAGGCGTGGCGCAAGAATGTCGACGTTACCGAAATCACCAAGGGCTTGGACGAGCTGAACACGCAGATTATCGCAACGTGAGACTCACCTGCCCAATTGCTCGGGAAATATTTTTATGGAATGGACTGACAATTTCTTTAGCGGCGGCGTACTTGCCGATAAGCCCTCAACCGAGCTCTTCGCCCTCGATGTCAAGCCCGACACCACAATCGCCAAGAAATTCCCCAAGCACATCTCGAAGGGCCTCAAGGCCGACGAGATCATCGCAGCCAGATCGGCAGTTCCCGCAGTATCTAGCCGCAAGCGGCCGGCCGGCGACAAGACCACAGACGGTGTTCTTCCCGTCAAGAGGCAGCGCAAGGAGTATGTCACGGCCAAGGAGCTCAGGAGGTTGAAGAAGGTCGCCGATGGCCAGCACGATTCAACTGTTGCCGTTGTTGACGCCACATACGACGTCTGGGCCGACCCGGAGCCAGCACCCGTGGAGCAGGAACTCGAGAACTTCGTCCCGAAGAAGGAGCAGCCGAAGAAGCCTAAAACGCTGCACGAGGCACCCATCTCTCTCTCTGCCAACGGAAAGCCCATCCCTGCTGTTGCGAAACCCAAAGGCGGCGCCAGTTACAACCCCGATTTCACCGAGTATCAGGAGCGCCTGATCGAGGAGAGCGAGAAGGCCGTCGAGGCAGAGAAGAAGCGCCTGGCCGAACTCGAGCAGGAGCGCATCAAGCTCGAAGCTGCGCTACGGTCAGCCGCCGAAGCTGAAGCAGCCGAGGCCCGCGCCGACTTGTCCGAGTGGGAGGATGATTCGGCATGGGAAGGTTTGGAGAGTGGTGGAGAGGAGCTGAGCGTCAAGGCCAAGAAGCCGAGGCGCAAGACGCAGCCAGAGAGGAACCGGATCAAACGGAGAAAGGAGGAAGAGCGCCGCTTGAAGCACGAAGCAGCAATGAAGAAGAAGGCGGCTCAGGAGCACCGTATCAAGCAGATCGCTCTGGAGGTGGCCGAGAAGGAGCGCCAGATGGCGTTGCAGAAGGTTGAGCTGGACGACGCAGACGAGGAAGGTGATGACGAGAACCTCAGGCGCAGGCAACTTGGAAGATACAGGCTGCCAGAGAAGGATTTGGAGCTGGTGCTGCCGGATGAATTGCAGGATTCACTCAGACTTTTAAAGCCTGAGGGCAATCTGCTCAAAGATCGGTACAGAAGTATGTTGGTTCGTGGCAAGATGGAGGCCAGGAGGAAGATCCCGTACAAGAAGCAGGCCAAGACCAAGATTACGGAGAAGTGGACTTATAAGGATTTCACTTTGGAATAAAGCCAATCTTTCTTGTTCTGTGCACGGAGTTCATGTGGTCTTTTAACATTGTTTTTGGGCTCGTGGTGTTTAATGGAAAAAGTTGATGTTTATACATGCTATCATATATATAAAAGTCAGATACCCACGATAAAGGATTGCATTGACGAAGTTGTGTCCTATTTCTTTGGGTTTTGCTGGGATTTCTCAAAGTTGCCTTGTGAATTACACAAGAGTAAATATTTGCTCGTGCTAAAAGGACATCAAACGCGTAACTCGGTCACTGTGACCGAGAGGTGACCATGATACCTCCTACTTCCACGGCGCCATGGGGAATACTTCCGTTTTGAAATTCAGTCAACGGTGGAGCTAAATCATGTTTCAAAGATTATGGGGAGACTCCTGTGAGCTTTCTGTGTTGAATTGTCCTCTTCTTTGGCACCACGTATAACGTTTTTCCCAATCCGGGATAATGTCTCGTTTCTGTTGGTAGCCGTTTTCAGAATGCACTTGTTCCACCAATGGGGAGATTAAAATTCAAAAAAGTGTATAATTAAGAAAAAAGAAACCCCCCTTTAGAAACATAGAGTTCTCATCATAGTTATGCTTTTTTTTTTTTTTTATGGTGGCCCCGGTCACTCATAAAGTAGGTAGGTAGGTATTTAATCAAGCATTTTAAACCAAGTAAAAGAGAGTTATAATTACGGACCAGCAGGCTGAGATATCAAAGTTAGAAAGCTCACTGCAGAAGAAAGAGAAAAGGAGAGCCCAAAGATAGAACGGAAATTTTATTGATTAGTATCATTAAGTGCCTAATAATACTGGGTCATCCTTCTCCATCGTCAGCAACCCTCGATAACTAAAGTCTAAATATGAGACAGTTTTTTTTTTTTTTTTTTTTTTTTTTTTTTTTTTTAAAAAAAAAATTTTTAAAAAATTATAAAAAAAAAAAAAAATAAAAAAAAAAAAAAAAAAATAAAAAAAAAAAAAACCAAAAAAAAAAAAAAATATTTAAAAAAAAA
>MU865041.1:0-110041 GCA_033576145.1 Cladorrhinum samala | reverse complement strand
TTTTTTTTTTTTTTATATATTTTTTTTTTTTTTTTTTTTTTTTTTTCTACAAAAAAAAAAAATATTACCTTTTTTTTTTGTTTTTTTTTTTTTTTTTCAATTTTAAAAAAAAAAAAAAAAAAAAAAAAAAAAAAAAAAAAAAAACTCCACAATACTTTTGGGGCAATATTTCCCGAATTTTTTTCGGGTTGTATGCACTGAACAAAAGACTATGTGTAAGATGTCCAACCCCACCTTTAGGCAGAACAGAACATCCAAGCACTGTACGTCCTACCAAAGGCAGTATGCGTATTTATTTAATAAAATTATCTATCTACTGTGTATGCTTGAGTGTTAGGTATGGGGGAACAGAGTAAAACGAAAATTCACAAACCTCCGATACAGGCGGTCCATCCCACTTGGTGTCACTCGGCATCGTATTACAGCGTAGACGCTTGGTATGCAGCAGATGCTTGTATGTATGTACATACGTAGATCCACTCCATATCTGAAAAGTTGCATATATTTTCTTCTTTCGAATGACTCTTCAGTTTTTTTCCTTGGCCTACTGCCGAAACCGTGCCAGCAGTTGTGCTGTTGGTTATTTTGTGTCACTCTTTACCACATCGAAAGCATCATTTGCTGCCGGCCGCTGGTTTCAATATGCAGTTAAGATGTGCAGTATTGAGCGTGCAGTGTAGCGTCCATTCGGTCCTGATGAGTGTAAGCCGACTCTGCGGGGTGGATAAGCCCATCGTCCATGACCCAAGCAACCAGCTTATGTGTTGGCAGTTTATAAGGGGCTGTGACGTGTTTTTCACCGTGAGCAGGTTGTCACGGATTATGAACTTTTCCTTTCGCCGTGACATATCCATATCGCATGTGTAGAAACGGAGGGAGCAAAAACATGATGGTTATTCTCCGTGTGAGAGTTTCACCCTGCACAGTGACCAAACCCCGTGCTAACGACTTCTTGTGTCATCCCAAAGCATTTCTAGTGGCGACGTAAAGCGCGGCCGTGGTGCGCGGGCTAGGTGCGCGGACTGAAGTGTGTGGTCAAACGTCAACGTTGGATTCGGGGGGGGGGGGGGCAGTATGATTGCTATGCCTAAAGGTGCTCTCACATACACCGAGGTTACCTGCCGAGAAATACGGGGCGTGCTTCGTACTCACCTTGGGGTGACGAACGTTTAGCGTCTGCTGCCGGTCTCGCCGTAGGCTCTTAACGACCGATTGGTTGATGGCCCGGGGGATAAACGAACTTCACTCAGCTGTAACCCGGCCCTTGTGATCTCGACAACCCCGCCCCCTCTTCCCATTCTTGGATTCCATGCATAGGTTTGCATGGTGCATCGCAGTACATACATAATCCCATACAGACACCACAGTGGCTATGGTTGTTCCCCCCAATAAATGTACAAGGTAAGGTACGCCAATGGGTCTACATTATTGTTACCCCTCCATCATGCACATCGGAACGCTTTCGACCAGTCGTGGCAAGCTGAGTGGTGCCGTTCGCATCAGGGCGCAGTCCAGTGATCTCTTATTTTGACCTGACAAAGCAGTCTATTATCTAGAGTACTAGATAGATATTAATCAGTATCATCGAATCTTTGTCAGTGAGGCCTCAGGCTGCACAGCCCGAGCTGCGCGGGACAGTCCTCGGTAGCCCGCCTATCGGAAATGCTATCATAGGGAGGCTGAGGTTGGATTAACGACGAAGCAAAACTTGGGTAGGAAATTCGTTGACTCACATCAATCACTAGGTATTTTTGACATGTTTTTAGATTTGTGTGTAATGGTGGGTGTGTTATGCTAATGATGTGTGATGCCCAAGCATAAGCGCCCCCGCCATAACGACGCTATTTCACTCACATATTAATCACAGACACTACAGCTAGACGAGCTGCGCTACCGCGGCGTGGCGCTTAGATTTCCAGAGTCGATGTTTTGTTGCAACCCAAGAAAGAGAGGGGTAAAAAATGACGCTTGCTTGCTGATATTCCATCTGAGTCGCCACATTCGTCTTCGTAAGCTAGCCTGGGATCCAGTGAACTCAGTGCAGGTCTTCCCCTACATAGGACGCTTCCCAGGGAGTCTGATGTCGGCTGGAGAAAGTACATATGAGGGCCTTGGCCCTAGATCCTACACAGATAACTAGTTAGGTAACCAAGGACTCAACAGTAGGACGATTCCGTATTTGTGCCTCAGCACAAGAGAATAATCATGTTCTCGTTAGATGTTAAGGATAAATAGGCCTATCCAATCTGCCATGTCCCTATCAAACAGAAAACGCCCCTCCCAAGAAACGCCAAAATGCATGCTTGTGGTTTTACACAATCTTGATAGCTACATGCCCCTTGAGCATGATCTTTGTCAGAAACAAAGCAATAGAAGCCCCCGTAACCAAATACAAGGAAAAAAAAAGAGAAAAAGAAAAAAAACCGTCCCGTTTCCCCGGATATGCCTTTGTATGTTGTCTGTTTGTAATCATGGTGCTAAAAGGGAGCATGCCCAATATCCTCAGCGCTGTGTCTTGCGATCCCGTCAAAACTCCATCGAAACCATAGGCATATTGGCATAACATAAAACATAATTTCTGTTTCCAAGATCATCGATTCCAGCTGCTCAACCCTGGAATGCCCTCATCCCGCTCGTACCATGAACGAATTGAACTCCAGCACCAGGTGCGGGCGGCGGCGGTGGTGGACCCATTCTGCCCGCAGGCGAGAACCCATTCTGAGCGGGCACAGGTGGCATCCGTGGGTGACCCGACCGAGCGGATGTCCGTGGATGAGCTGCCATCTGCGTATGACCAGTCATATAGGGATGCGGAGTTACCTGAGGAGGTATCCTGCCCGCAGGCCTTCGAAATCCGCCAGCGGCGCCTTGTGGTGGCATCTGCGTGGGCATCTGTCCAAGTGCTGGGTGACCACCTGGATGACCGCCGTGGCCTGCTGCGTTTCCGTCTTCGCTGCTGACTTCGCTGCCACTGTCGTCATCATCCTCATCATCATCGTCAACAACAACAGCCACTCCCCCATTTCCCCATGCGGCTGGTGGTTGGCCCGGATGCTGAAAGCTTGGTTGCTGTGGGAATGGAGGCTGTCCACCGCCAAATGATGACTGCTGAAAGTGCGGAGGCGGCCTAGGCATCATCCCGGGAAGAGGGCCAGGTACGGGCCGACCTGGCTGCGGCATCATCCTTGGAATCTTTTCGGAGTAGTCTTCATCGTAGTCACCACCGAAGACGAACCCATAAGAAACATTGCTCGAGCTTGCCCAAGACCAGGCTGAGTCGTATGATCTGTTGCTACCGGTTTCGAAATCGTCATCGTAATAATAGGCCCGCACACCCTTCACCTTTTTGGGATTCTGGCAGCAGAAATACACCATAGCATTGACAGGAACTGTGTCCGGTAGGGGCCGTGTCTTTTTCCGGACGGAGCTCTTTGATGAGCCGGAGGCCGAGCTGGAGCCTGAGCTTGAACTCGAACTAGACCGAGGCATGGCTGTCGACGGACTCTTGGTATCCAAGTAATATGCGATCAGAGCTATGGTAGCCTTGTTGCCTGCCCAGTCGATCAAAGGCACGGGAGGACGGCGATCGTCCTACACAGGTAGGTGAGGGAAGCAGTGATACTCCGCACACAGAAGAGAGGGTTGTGACCAATTGTTATAATGACGCAGTATTTCCTAGAGCAAGAGGCGTTGGTTTGTATTTGGAGATTCAAGGGGGGCCATTGAGGAGAGACCAACAGCATGGCAAAGGGGAATTCGCTTTGAAATATGGAGATGGGCTGTGCGGACCAGATATCGAACAAGCTGGATCCGCTACGCTCGGGGAGCTCACCATCGACCCCATGGAGGCGCATACATGAGAGGCAACGCCCGGCTAGACCTGGCTGACTGTCTCTCCTGCAGCTGGGCAAAGCGCCGTGTTGCCCGAAGTGCATGCACTCGGGTCTCACCTCCAGGGATCTGGGCCAAAGATCACCAGATGCGCTTCTGACCATTCCATTCTCGGCTTGAGTAAGACGATTCCAAAAAGCGACAGACGGTTCCAATATCCCGGAGCCTCACACTGCGTAGCCAAAACGACACTTGATAGGCTGTCGGGGGATCGGAAAGCAACAGCCTGCACAAACTGGGCAACGAGCGATTGGCGACGTGCATTTGAGGAGCGCGTGAAGGTGACCAGCCTCCGTGCATGTCAGGATACCAGTCAGCCATTCGCCATAGCTCCCTGCTCTGTTTCTGACAGGCTGGATGCGGGGGGCCTCAGATTTCAGCACACCTGTTTGTGGGTGCTCAGTCCCATCACAGACTTGGCGTTCACTCTGGATGTGGGTAGCCGTCAGGTATTATGTACCTGCTTGCTTCGTTACCCTCAGCCTTTGAAACCAAACACGTAAGCATTCCACAGCATAGGTAGGTGGGCGAACCAGTCCCTGAGGATTATGAACGTTGTTATGGGGGGAGAGGAAATTGTATATACGAATTAAAAAGAAAGAAACCTTTGGTTTGGGCTGCGAAGGGGTTGGTTTGGATTTGTAAGTAATGTAGGAGGAGACAAGAAAATCTGATTCTTGACATCTGTGGTCGATTGAGCTAAAAGACTACACTGCTCGGGCGCCTTCGTCGAAGCGGGGCGTCAAGCATCTTCGGCGTGGCACCATACCTGTTTTTACGTACGTACTATGCAACAAAATTTGAGGTTTCATGGAGCAAGCAAATCCAGCATGAGGGTGCTCCGTAATCATCCCCTCACTCGACGGATAATGACAGAACGAGTCGGCTGCAGAGATGGTCCTCATCGCGGGAAGGAGGGGCGATGCTGTACAACGGCATTGGTGTTTCGAAGGAAGGCTACCGCAAGCACCCGAGTAATCCAACACATCACTTGAAGCTGGCCTGCTAGCTCAAGGTCAGAAAGCTTTGACAAGGCCACTTTGAGGGTGGTCATCGTCTGCTTGGCCGATGCGTCGAACACTGGACTGCTGTAGAGCGCCAACCCCGCATCCGTGCTCGCAACCCAGAGGGGCATTGCGTGCACAGAGGCGCCCACGACCGACCGCGGTCACCCCAGATCAATCATAAAACTCGAGTCATCATCCCTCCAGCACTTGACGATTCCTCTCTCTTTGACGAACAACCTGCGGTTAGTGGGCAAAAACTATGATTGAATGCATTCTGTCGACTTGATATGAATGTAGAAGAAAGGTTGATGAAGAGTGGTAAAATCAATCCTGGTTGATGTATTGTTGCACAAACGATCGATCGAACGCCGGGTAATCGACATGAGTCCCAAAAGAGAAAAAGCAATGGAGGCAGTGGCCCCGCCTGCCGTCCGTTTGTAGCATTTTCGATCGTGGTGATCCTGTTGGGGAGTTACAGTGAATGGGACGCATGGCCTAGTCAAATCGGAATTGACTAAACAAATAAAGTTCATTTTTCGTTGGCAACCGATTGCGAAAACCATGAGGTCTGGGCCTGCCTGTCCAGTGATTGCCGTTGCAAATGTGCAACTGCCGTGGAAGGAAGGAACAAGCGGAAGCTCCCATCAAGGCTTGACCTAAACCAGGCAAGTCCGCTGAAGTTGTGGATTCCACAGGGTTTCCGGTTTTTCTTATTTTTCTTGCGAGAAGCTCTTTCGACAATTTGGCTCGTCTTTCCTCTCGCCAATTTCGTTTTCTGAAATGCCCTCATTTTTGAGTGCTTGTCAAATCAGCAATTATAAATATAGCAGCCGAATCTGCTGCCGTCAACAAACTCGGAAGCATCCCGTGTCGGGCATTTCACCCGACCGCATTGCATGCTTCGGCAGGTACTCACGCATGACGGGTCAACACGCTGACCACCACAACTTGCAATCGGAGGGCCTACCGGAAGGAGAAGGAGAAGGAGAATAGCTCCCTGATGCACCCCACGATCCGATCGTTTTCCTCTCATATCGATGACCACAACTCAATTTTACCGAATATCCTTTTTCCATGCATTTCGGATCCTGCTCTGAGATCTCAACGGCTTTCCTTTCTCCATGTCTTTCCACTACAAACCTGCCGTCATTATTTTGATCTAGTGCGTGCCGTTTTACCATGAAGTCAAGCTCCTACATCCCCTTGCCCCGAGACACGCTCCTTCAAGTTTCGACTGGGGCTAAAGTTCGACTCCTGATGCTCGGTCAAGGAACCGTTCCTGAATAGTGGGTCCCGCGACATGCAACTGATGCGACGGGGGTATGGGCAGAGCTAGTGGGTGGTCCGCCGTTCCACTCGAGTCCACCCACCGTCTGTGTAGGATGAACCAGAACAGTTACAACACCTCCACTAACGGCCAAGGATCTGTTTTTGAAGCATTCAATTCACAGGCAATCAGCTGCTATTTGTAGTTGAACATGTCTTTACACAACTCTGCGCGCAGGACGAGGGTTTTTTTGGTCTTCTGTTTTTGGAGTATCTACCAATCGAAGCAAACGGAAGACAACTTTCATCAGGCGGATTGAAGAGGAATGCATGATCCAGAAGGTGTGAGAGGGAATAAATATACCCACATTACAAGACGGCTCACCTTACAGTCACTCACCGCAACAGCATTCTTGCGCCATGAAAGAAAAAAAAAAAAACCTTCAGACATATACACACAGTTTCATTTGGCCATAAGACGAAATCTGGCCAGCCGCTCCGGCTGGGTGACTTACTCCGGTCCAGCTTCCAGCTTGGGAACACTACCCACAGGCTCAAATCACCCAGCAAATCGTGGGCCATGATAGATATTGGCTGTAAATTGCTGTTACTGCCGAAGACTCGCCCGCCCATGGCTCTCCGGTGCCACCGGCCAAATGATGTATTAGGCCAAGAAGGTTTTCTTCATTCACATCGACACAAAGTTAATCTATACTCAGGACGTATGGATTAATGGCACAATCGAACAAGTGAGGGACCTGAATGTGATGCCGCTGTGGCGATGGGCATTAAGGAAGGCGAAACGCAGTCAAGGTTCGGCCAAAATGACTGCGACCAAAACCACACCCCAGAAAAGAGTTCGCTCCTGTCCCGTCCGACGGCAACCGGTTTTTGGAGACCAGGAAAAATTGGATCAGCTTGGGGGGGGGGGTGTTATGGAAGTGTTATAGCTGCAGACAGACATTGCCGGACCATGATGTTCCTTGACCTGTCCGGGGGAGGGGGGGCACGAGCGGGTGAATCTGGGTGGGATCCAGGTCCGTCAGCCAATGGAGGACCAGCTCGCATGCAAATCCATGCCACACAGGTAGGCTTGCCAAGCGCGCCGAGGGCCCCGCCAGCGCAAATCCGCCCGAAGTTCCAAAGACCAAAGGGGGAAAGGCCAGACCAGCTCTACTTACCAGTCAACGACCCGCCAATAGCAATATGTTCTTTTTACCCCCCAATTTGAGTCCGAAACCTAGTCGCTCGTACAGACTGAGATATTTCCCAAACAGCGCCGAGGACCTCCTCCTCGTCTCCGTGCGCAGGCTGGCCATCCGGCTGTTATCCGTGGCTGGACCGTGGACTCCCTGGCCTGCCGACTTACCTACCTACTCAACTACTGCCAACCATCCTTGCAACCTCAAACAACACCCTTCTAGTCCCGATTGTCACTGTTGTCGTCAAAAGTCCCTAGGCGCAACCATCTCCGACGACCCTTCATCTCACCTTGACTACACGAGCATCAGGGCATAGGACTGGGGAGACTCATTTCACATTTCACGAAGCGCAGGCCAAGGGGCTGATGACTCGGCCGGTTCCTGTTGCCCGTCAATGACTCGTTGATGGTGTCGACAGTCGCCTCTCCTTTTCGGCTTTGTGACAAACATCCACGGGATTATTTTAAATTAAGAAACAGCGCCCGAAGCCGACCATGGGATCTCCATCGGAAAAGTTGGGCGTACCGGGGAGGAGGATATCGACGAGGAATTCTGTGAGGATATCAGTCCACGACGGTGATGAGGATGCGGATTTGGCGGCAATGGGCATGGTGGCGGATGGATTCAGACCTACGCAATTGGAACAACCGCCGGCGCCGGCGCCCCCAACCCCCTCATTGGCGTCTTCTTCGACGACTGTTCTCGGCGATGAAAGTCCGGATTCACCTTCCAGGAAGGGGCGCCCCGCTAGCATTTCGAAGCCACACAAACCGCAAGATTCGTTGACCTTGCGTCGAGATGGGGGAATGGAACAGATTCCAGAACCAGAGGCATTGAGTCGCCAAATGAGTGGGTCGACGAATTCCACGGCATATCTCCCCGCTGAAAGCCCTTATCAAGGACCGTCAGGACCATCGCATCCATATCAGATGTATCCCCAGAACGTCAGGGTGGCGAGAACCATGAGCACAACGACTGCCTCGACAGTCCCGATATCAGAATCATCTTATTCCGGACCTCGAGGACCAAGTCACCCTTACGGTATGTACCCTCAAAGCGACGGGGCAGAGATAGGGAGTGGTCAAGACCATTCCATTCCTTTAGGTTTCCATGGCCTTCCAGACCAATATCAAAGACGGATTGGCCCAGATGGTGAAGAGGCTGCCGACTTGATTGGCCCAGATGGACACACCGAACAACTTCCTCCATATTCGAGATACCCCCAAGAGAGCTATGTTCGTAAGGTGGGAGCTGTTGAAGACACAAACCACCCCACTCAACAAGGTGCACTTCCCGCTACTGCTACTCCTGTTGCCACCGCTACTACTACCCCTCCTCCTGCTGCGGCAGCAGCAGCAGCTCTTGTCCCGCTTACGATTGTCGCGCCAGCCGTTGCTCCACCTGCGACGCAGCTTGCGCCAGACGTGGCAGTGACTTCTGGTGCGGGAGGCATCGGGCTGGCAACCCGGAACCCAGAGTTTGATTCGACAGATGATCTGGGATCTCCGCAATCAAGACACTCGTCCAGAAGCTTTACTTCGGATAGTACTCAGAGTCAAAATGGCTTGCAGCCATTCCAAGACGGGATGACAGAAAAGGGAAAAAGGTTAAAACCGTGGCAGATTTGGATGAGACGGAAACTCTGGGGAATCATTCCGTACTGGGCGCTATGCATGACAGGCTTGATATTACTGTTGATGGGAATAATTTTGGGCTCGGTTATTGGCACGTTTCTTACAAGGCAAAAGAAACCTCGAAAACCCTGGTAAGCAGGAGACTCTCAAGAACTACGATACAGTTCGCAATACTGACAGTGTCAAAAGGTCGTTTCAAACGTCACCTGTACCGACCGCGACGTTCGGTGCTATACCCATTCGGCCACCGCCAGATCTGCAGCCTCTTCCTACAGGTATTTTCACCATGGCGCTCATGGCTGGTCGTGAGTTGAGAACATGCTTTCAAGACACTACGCTCTCACAAGCCTGGAATTGCTTTTTGGTTATGGGCATCAACTTGACCATTACCCAGGAGAATGCTGCATATAACGTTACCTTGACAAGCAACTCCTCACTCAGCCTTGCCAACAATGTCTACTCGTACGGTGAACAGCCCCCTCGAGTTGAAAAGCCTGTCACTTTGGAACTGGTCAACGACACTTTCGAGATGGCCCGGGGCCCGGCATGGTACAAGCTACTTCAGTACGACAAGGTAGTTATCATCCCCGAAGCATCACTTAACTTTTCGGCCACGTCCGCCATACCTGGTAAACAAATACGCCGCCTTGCCGGACTTTCGGATTTCAAACGCAAGGGACTCAGACGCGGAGACAAGCCCTGGGTTTGTACATGGCCTGATATCTATCTTGAACTCTTCATCTATCCCCAGCAGAACTCGAGCTGGTCCGGATACACGCCTGGAGGAGTGGGGGGTGGCGGCGGGATGGGCGGACCGAAGCCAACGGGGGGATATGGAGGACCTTCTCCTACTCGAACTTCTTCAGGATCAACAACAGCGACTGAACCTCCAGGTTTCCCACCACCGCCGTCGTCTTCTTCATCAACCGCCTCGTTGACGTCGGCAGACCCACCTCAAACTAGTCCACCCCCGTCATTGCAGGATAACTCACAACAGGATTATAAACAGAAGCCTCAACAACATCAAAATTCGGAACAAAATCGTTCTGACGGTTCCTTTCCAGAAGCGAAAAGATATAATGATGTTCCATTCAACTCCAAGGCACATGGGCATGAAGCACGCTCTGTCGGTGACAATCACGAAGGTACTCCCACCGAGTCATCTTCAGCCACCAGTTCTCCAACATTTGGCACGATAGACATGGGTGACAACTATCCGCCGCTTCCGCCCTTCTTTCCTAGGGTTATCAAGCTCGGAGAGCGCCGGGTATACGCCCCGGGAGGCAGAGCACCAGAGTGCAGGCAGGTTGAGATTCAGGGTTACGGTCTGGAAGCCAAGCCAATTCTGGACCACAAAGGGGACCCCGTCACGATCAAGATTATTGAGAATGAACCGCATGCGCCACCTTCTCATGATCCCGGTAGCGGTTCCGGGTCCAATTCAGATCCCTCTTCTCCTTCGAAGAGATCCGAGGGACTCGCGTGGGGTGATGAGTCCCAGTTGCTCTCAAGGGAGGCATTCGCCGATATGAGTCCATGTGGTTGTATGTGGTGGCTAACTTGATCGTGCCCCCATGTTGTCTTTCATTCTATGTGTTTTTACCTCTGGGTTGTCTCATTATTCTCCAAGATTTTACTTCTTGTTCGGCATTTAAAAAGCATGAGTCGGTTGTTCGCTCAGCGACTTCCTGGGCGGCAGGCGGGTTACTTTTTTCTTATTTCTATCGTTTAACTCATAACGGGTCATGGATATTGGGTTTTTCTTTTAATTTCTGATTTTTATTTATCTTGGTCACTGGCGTTTTGGAGATTGAGTACATATAAATGCTGCCTTGGGTTGCGCTCGGAGGAATATACATATGGAAAAGGTCGATCCCAAGCAGCTTTCCGTTGAGAAGATGGTTGCCTTTCCCGAAAAAGTTTTTTTTTTTTTTTTTTTTCATTGGTTACTGTGAATCATTGGTACGGCGCGAGTATTTTTTTTCATGATTACGATTAAGGAATTGTGGGTAGGATGGAAATGCAGGTGGTATTCAAGAGGATTAAATACGGGCTGCTCTGAGGGAAGGATCTCATGTCTGTCGTTTTCGCATCTTTACGCTTCAGTAGTTCACTGACTTGAATTTTCCTGACTGTCGTTATAAAAGGATATTTTATTTTGGGGAAAAAGGGGGCCCGTGGAGAATTATTTGGCTGGAAGACGGCATTATCTGATTTAGTATTCGCAAACCTTCCTTCCTTTTTTTTTTTTTTTTTCATTCTGGAAATTACCGCTATTGGAACTTTTTCCTCGCACGATACCATAGTTTTTTCTTATTGTTGATATTCGAGTACTTGTATCTGATTTGGCCAGTATATTAGCAAGAGAGTGTATATCAATCATGGTTCCATAAGGAAGAGAGTATGTTGAATGGATTTTATTTATTGTTAATTTTTTAATTTTTTTTCATGTGCTTCAAAATTCTGACTTTGATCTTTCGCATCAAAAGGGTATCATCCTTGTTTTGCCGTACAAAAAGAAAAAAAGAAAAAATATTGTTACCAAAGCCTTGGTCTCACTACTACTGTCATGCTTTATCATCCTCTTTACCAACCAGGAACCACCATGGCTGACCTTCATCATCGACACTCCAATTGTGATCAAGTGAAGAGGCAGCTTCATGGCACAGCTTCCTTGTGGCTCAATACCAACAAACTACACCCTTATCCCCACTCACACACAACCAATCACCAGGCCCGTACCCCATACATACCAGAACCAGAACCTCAATCCGATCTCTTTCAACCATCCGCTCCATCATCCACCAATCTCCCTCCCCAAGCCTTCCAAAAACTCATCGGCAATCTTTCCCGCCCTCTTATTCCCCATTTCTTTCCTCCGTTCCTCAATTTCCTTTCGTCTCTTCTCCAGCTCCCTTTTTCGCTTTTCCTTTTCCTCTTCCCTCTGTCTTCTCACTTGCTCGGTTCTCTCCCTCTCCCTCCCCAGCTCCTCCATTTGTTTTTGTCTTTGTTCAGCGTCGGTGCTGCTGAACTTGTAAAACCCTACTCCCTTGGTGCGAATCTCGCGGTTGGCGTCGTAATGAGTTTCCGGCGGAGGGGTAGCGCTGCGGTCGCGTTTGGAGGCCAGGTTCTGCATCTCCGAGGAGGGGAGGAACGCCGAGGTCTGGATCGAGTCTCCGTAGATTATCTCGGCGGGGCGGGATGGTCGGGCGGACTCTTCCGAGGATTCGAGGGAGGCGGGCGCGGATAGGCGGGCAATTTGAGATTTGGTGAGGAGGCGCGTTCTGCCGAACTGATCGGTGTGTTCTATCAGTGGTTCAGATAGGGCTTGGGCTTCTTTTTCTTCTTCTGAGTCTGAACCAGAGGAGGAGGAGGAGGAGTGGTGGTCGGTGGTGTCCTTGGCTTGTGATTCGGCCCACTTGCGATCGAAATCAACTAGACCGTACTCGCGTCCTATGTAGTCGCCCCGTTTCATTGTTGCGTAGAGACGGGCCTTCGATTCCATCTTTTGGCGGGATCGGGCGAGGATTTCCTTTTCCTCCTCTGTTGATGTGGGGGATTTGAGGTTGAGTCTTGAGGGGGCATCGTCGGCCGAGGAGGGAGCTTCTTTTCGTTTGATTTTGACAGATCTAAACAGCTCATCGGTTTTGGATTTGGAGGGACGGGGTCGGCCTGAGGTTGACGGAGTCGAGGAGGAAGATGTGGCCATCAACGAGCTGAGTTGGGAGGTGAAGGCCAGGGAGCCGGAGAGTGCCATTTCCTTCTTTTGCTTTTTGGGTGGGGGTTGCCCGTAAAGGTTTGGATCTTGAGGTCGCGGCATTTCGACGCCGAGCTGAGATATTGTGCAATATCGGTTGAGGTCGCAAGAAATGTTTCCAAGTGTTTCGTTGAAATGCTGAAAGATTGCAATCCTTATCGAAAGTTTGATGTCAGAGCTGATGATGGCACAGTGCGTCGACTTCCCTGCGAATCAGCAGGGATCCAGCACCCTGTGATGCGAACGGCGTTTCTTGGCGGGCTCCAGAAGTTGGGCGCCTGATTGCCCCCCTTGCTCCCCTGTCACCACTGCGGCACTGCTCCCTGTGGAAGCGTCATCCCGTCCAGCAGGCAACCTGGAAGCAACAATCAGCTCCAGTGGTCTGGGTCGAACAGATTTGCAAGTTCAACATATAATCTCTTTTCATCCCTGGCTTATTCCCTTGGGCCCACACGCAATCCGTCGCCCTTGGCCGTCACAGCTGTCTGTCGCGAAGTTTCCCGAGCCCCTCAAGCCTGCCCTGATGGAAGCTTATTTGTACCCGGTGAAGAGCGTGCTCCATCTTGACCAAAACTCAAATACCTAGGCACCGTTGTCTGGACAGCTACATATCTGGTAGTCCCTGTTTCCGCCGGAGCTTTGCCTGTTGCTCCTTCAGTCACCCGACAAACCATTACCGAACGCTGCAAACGTTCCCGGTCAATTGCCACGACATCATAGCTATTATCCTGACTTTGCGACATTCTGGGAAGCTTCCCCGGGCCCCTCCCGGCATAGTATCGCCTGAGATGGCTGCTGCCATTGCCGGCACGATCAGCGAATACTACAGTTGGTTTGTGGGCCTGACCTTCCTGCGCATACTGTCGTTGTTCTTCGTGAGTTGGCTGGTTCCTGATGCGTGTTCATATCCGTCGGTGGACTAACAAGCAGAACAAGATAACCCTTGGCTCTGTATTCATCGTGCCCATAATTTTCCTCGTCATCTACGATGTATGCCTCTGGCTGTGGAGATTGTCCGGTATTGGCGGCCTCATCGACAGAGACCCGCCCCCGGCCGCCGCTCGATCGCCGAATCGCCCGAACAGAAATGAGAATATCGACGGGAATGAAAAAACAACATCTCCGAATGGCGGGGCCGGGCAGAGAAAAAGACGAGCTGGTTAGGTGGGGGCGGGGGACTTTGGGGAAGGGAATGAATCAATCACATACAAGCGAGCGCGCAAAAAAAGAAAAAAAGAAAAAAAAACCCACAAAAGAAGGGAAAGGACACTTGAAAGGCATAGACGGTTAAAAGGCTGAACATGTTTCTTGACATTGATTTTAAGCGATCTGAGAGACCACCTTGATGAGGTCGCCGGTCACTCCCATAGCGGTTACCTCGCCGCCGGCGCCAGCGCCCTGAATGATTAGGGGGTTGCTTCCATACCGCTTAGTGTAGAAGCTAATGATGTTGTCACTTCCCTTCAACGCCGCAATAGGGTGAGAAAGATCAAACTTTTCGAGTCCAACCTTGACCTGCTTGGTGGCCACGTCGATGCTTCCGACAAATCGCACCACCTTGCCTTCCTTCTCGGCCGCGCTCTTCACATCCTCCATTTGAGAGTCGAAGGCAGGGAGCTTCTCGAGAAACTCATCTCCGCTGGAAGCAGACTCGAGTTCCTTGGGTATCAAGCTCTGCACGGGGAACGAGGTTGGGGACTCGACCTCGAGTCCGGCCAGTCGAGCAAGGATGGTAAGCTTGCGCGCGACATCCAAACCGTTCAAGTCGTCCCGCGGATCGGGCTCCGTGTAGCCAAGCTCCTTTGCCTTCTTGACTTCGGCAGACCATTGGCCGCCTGCGCCAGATGTAGGGGCAAACGAGTTGAAGAGGAAGGACATGGTGCCGCTGAAAACGCCCTCAATCTTGGTAACCTCATCACCGGTCTCAACAAGGTCCTTCAACGTGGAGATGACAGGAAGGCCAGCGCCGACGGAAGACTCGTGGTAGACCTTGGCGCCGGATTGCTCGGCGGCGCTGAAGATATCATGCCACAGCTTATACGAGCCGGAGAAAGCCTTCTTGTTGGGAGTCACGATGCTGATACCGTTGCTGAGAAAAAGAGGGTAGGCGTCAGCGACATCCTGGGAGCTGGTGTTATCGATGAGGATGGTCTTGGAGCTGGACGATTTGAGATATTCGATGAGCTTGGGGGGAGCAAGGGGCGCCTGCGACGAGGAAGCGAGGGTCGAGGTGACCGAGTCGAGGCTGATGGCGGCGTGGTTCTCGTTGTAGAGAGCCTTTCTGCTGGTGGAGATGTAGGTGAGAACCAGCTTGGGGCTGGGCTTGCGCTGAGCGAGCTTCTCGAGCTGGCCGACGAAGCACTTTCCAACCCCGCCGGCGCCTAGAGAGCGAGAGCTGTGAGCATTGGAATTTGAGGGGGCAGGAATTGGGAGGTCCTACCAATGATGGCAATGTTGACTTGTTTTGCAGCAGTCATTGTTGGTGTTTGTTCAGAGTTAATCCCACCACTTCAAGACGGAATTGGTTCAATCTCAGGGGAGGCAGTTGTTGATCACAGTGACTCGGTAGGTATGTATCGCGGGGTAGCACTAAAAATGTCGCCATGCAGGTTGCCGATAGCGGCCAGGCGGGGTGACCACCCCTGCAGCATCAATGGACAGGGATCAAGGCGGGATGGATGTGACCCACAATAAACTTTTTGTGACAACTCCCGTCCCTGCTGGTAACGGTTTCTTCCGCTAAAACTCACACATCTCGAAAACCAGCAGGGACGCTTCAAGATATTCAGAGATAGTTACAACTCTCACAAAAAAAAAATTTCAAAAAAAAAACTGGTTTGGTTGGCAAATATCACCAAAATGGCTCCTGTCAAGAAACCCACTGTCAAAAAAGACAAAAAGCAAAAGCGCGAAGAGTATCGCGCCGCGATGAGGGAAGAAGGTGTCTCCAGCCTTCCGCGAAAAAAGTTTTATCGCCAGAGAGCTCATGCCAACCCATTTTCGGACCATCAGCTTGTATAGTGAGTGTGAAAACCCATCCGATCAAGCGCGTGGCGGCGCGCTGATAATGACAACAGCCCACCACAGCCAGACCAGATGGATTGGTCGACACTTTATCCAGACTACATCGCCAAAGACTCACAAGAGATACGAGCAGAAGGCGGCTCCTCTGATTCAGAAGCAGCCATTCCGAAACGTCTCACTCAGGACGTAGAGGTAGCAGATATCGGCTGCGGCTTTGGCGGTCTCTTGGTCGCCTTGGCACCCGTGATGCCACAAACCCTCGTACTCGGCCTCGAAATCCGAGTCTCAGTCACCCAATTCGTCGAGGACCGCATCAAGGTCCTTCGCCATCAAAATGCCGAGACAGGGGGGTACCGCAACGTCAGCGTACTCCGCGCAAACACCATGAAGTTCTTGCCAAACTTCTTCCGCAAATCTCAGCTCTCAAAAATCTTTATCTGTTTTCCCGACCCGCACTTCAAGGCACGCAAACACAAGCAGAGAATTGTCTCGACGACGCTGAATAGCGAGTACGCATATGTGCTCAAGCCTGGCGGGATTGCATACACGATTACCGATGTTCCAGATTTGCATGAGTGGATGGTGCAGCATTTCGAGGCGCACCCTGCGTTTGAGAGGATCAGTGAAGAGGAGCAGGATGCGGATCCGTGTGTCGAAATTATGAGGACTGCAACCGAGGAGGGCAAGAAGGTGGAGAGGAATAAAGGGCAAAAGCATGTAGCGCTGTTTAGGAGGTTGGAGGATCCAGATTGGTGATGCAGGCAACGTGATAGATCAAGCTGCAACAAATTGGATTGATCAAGCAGGAGCTTTGTTGCATTATACCCTTCTTCAAAGTCTTAAAGGTGTGCTTGGTGTTTCTTTGCCCCAGGGCCCAAGTTCTTTATTCGCAAATCCAGCAGCAATGTGTGGGGCCCGACCAGAGACAGCAGCTTTGTATGGTCTACCATAGGACAACAAGGCACTTCGGGTGTACAAAGCGTTGTTTCCGGGAGTGTAATGTCGACATCTCAGAAGCCTGAACCTCAAAACCGCAAGGCTATGCTATAAATATATCAGCAGGCTCTCTCGGTGGCAGATTGAAACTTTCCAGATCAGTATCATCGCGCTTCGCATCTCGATATGGAAGCCACTCTCGATTTCCCTGTCGAGGTGCTGAGCGTGATTATCTCGTGGCTGGACCCCGTTACGCTGATCTCCCTATCTCAATCCTCACAGCTTCTTCGCAGGCTTGTCAACCCGACCCGACATGACTTTGAACGTCGGTTGCTGTCTCTTGAGCTGACACCCGAATTTGGAGGTATCATTCCGGAGATCAGTAATTCCCACCTTGGCCGTGTGATCACGCCTCCACGCGAGCAAGATGAGTGGAAGAGCAACAAGTACGCCTGCCTAGGCTGCATGAAGCTTCTCCCTCATTACATGTTCAGCGAGAGCGGTATCCTTTCCCTTGAGTACGCCAAGCCCCTTCCAGGAACTGCTGAGGCACAGAAGTCGCAAGTTACTGACTGGCAACCACTGTCCACAGGCCGCAAAAGGAAGCGAATAATCGAAGAACACGAGGCTCAACGGGTCAAACGGGTCAGGCTCATGCAGCCGCGCATTACCTCAGGTAACCGTGTGTCAGCTGAAGCCCGCACTGAATTTGCTGGCATGTGGCGGCACAAGCGTCGATGCCACGAGTGTAGGTACCAAACCAAACGAAATGGCAACGCTAACATTTCTACAAGCAGGATCCTCACCGTCCCTATCGGCAAAATCAGATACATGGAAGACCAAAACCGTCTTGAAAGGTATTTCCCCGGTCTGCTCGACCTCTCTGCCACGGAGTGCACCCCCAAAACCCGAAACGTGGCCATGGTTCGCTGCCCCGGCTGCGAGACATGGCAAGAATATCGGGCCTTCGGGACGAATCTATTTTCCATGGCTTTGTGCCGTATCCCTCCCAATTGGGTCTGCTACACATGCTACATCTCAAGCACTCTAAAAGCCCAACGCCCTTGCCACGTTGCCGAGAAGCTCTGCAGGCCATTGCTCGCGGGCCTGCTAAACCCGTGGGGATACGATCTGACCGGCTTCTTTAACTGGTGGTTGGGGATCCAAATTCATATTGGACCAGGAGGGGTCCTTGAACATCGTGGCTTTTTTTACCGTGACGATTGGCTGAGAGCGTTGGCGCTGCTGCGACATCATCATCGTCAGCGGGTAGTTACCGTCGAGCTGCTACAGACTCTGAGACCACTTTTTGATGAATACAAAGGGGCGCTTGACGACCGTCCCGCCACCGCTCCAGGTGATGCGAACAATAACTGGACTGCTGCTTACGATAAATTAGAGCGGAGGATATACTCCCGGTTGGAACAGACTGAGATCCTGAGAAAGGTTTGCGACCAGAAACCGCAGTTCATCCTTGACTACTTTATGAAGCAGGATGATCCTTTTTATTGGGGCGCGGAGTATACTATCTTGGACGAGTTCCAATTGATGGAGGATGGGACTGTGGTTAGGAAGGTAAATGGAAGGCTCTGAATATCCCCCCCCTCCCCCCGCCTTCTCTCTCTCTCTTTTTTTCCGTGTCGCCCTCTCCTTGGTCTCTCTTTCTATTCCCACGTCTGTCTCTCTCTTTCTCTGAAAATAAAGCAATAAAAAAGATGGTAAGTCTTGCTTAAAACAACGTTTTATATTGTGCGTACTAGATAATATACATGTGACTGTCATTTATTATGCTTTAACGGTCCAGGAAAAAAACAAAGGAAGACTTGAAGGGGGGGGGGGGGGAAGGGGTGTGGAAGATGAGCTGATTTCTTTCTCTCTTCACTTGATGCTTTTGTTTTGAGTTTATATAAAATACGGCAAATCGTTAAAAATAAAAATAAAAAGCTCACCCACTCCCCCCTTGCAGGGGGAATGGGCTACGAAAACCCTCTGTGAGGAGGGTTTTTCCGGAGGCGGGGGGGTCCCGAGATTTCTACACCAACACGAGGATGTAGAAATCCGGCGGAGGTCCGAAAGATATTCCACACCAACACGAGGATGTAGAAAATTCGGCGGGAGGACGGGACCGGGAGTCGAACCCGGACCCTGTTGGCGAGCCCCGAGACTCCCCAAGGGCCACAATCACTCGTTGCCGCCAGTAACAGCTAGGCTACGGCACCAACGGGCACCACAGCCCTTGGGATTTCTGGTGACTGCTCCTTCCTTGGGCAAATCTATATGATGCGAAAGGAGGGAAGGACGGAAGGAACGAAGATTGTCCGTGCGAAGGCCCTGGTTGATTGAGCACTAGGTAACCGCGCGGCGCTCAACGCGCGTAAGGTCGGTACCTTCCCATTATCCATCTAATTGCATCATCCATTCTCGGTCATGGCCCAAGTTCAAGGGTTCATAGCTAAAACCGCATTCTCATTTTTTTGTTCTGCCTCTATATCTTCTCCCCTTCCAGAATAACCCTCGCCTCGTCACTCCTCCACCAGCTAACTCCTTCCTCGCCAGGAAATTCAAACTTCTTCATGCTTCCCTCCTTCATCTCAACACTATACCCGGCCTCCATCGGGGTCTGGTAGTATCCGTCCCGGATGACACTGGGGTTGACAAAGTGCTCGTGCAGGTGATCCACATACTCCAGCACCGACCGCTTCCCAGACACCACGACGTAGTCAATCGTGCTCAAATGCTGCGTATACTCGGGCAATCCTACACCGCCCGAATGCGGGACGATCGGGATCTTGAACTTGTTAGCCATCAGCAGCACAGCCAAAACCTCATTCACCCCTCCCATCCTGCACGCATCGATCTGGCAGACGTCGATAGCACCGGACATCAGCAGCTGCTTAAACACCACACGGTTCTGGCACATCTCCCCCGTCGCCACCCCGATCCCGTAGGGCTTCAGAGCATCCCTGACGGCTTTGTGTCCCAAGATGTCGTCAGGGCTGGTGGGCTCCTCAATAAACCACGGCTTAAACTCCTTGAGCTCCTTCATGTACTCGATTGCCTCGGGCACGGACCAGACCTGATTGGCATCAACCATCAGCACCCTGCCGTTGTCGTAGCCAATCACATCCCTGGCTATTTTCAGTCTCCTCTTGTCGTCCTCGAGGCTTCCCCCAATCTTGATCTTGAAGTAGCTGTATCCCTTTGCTACCGTTTCCTCCAGCAAATTCTTCATCTTTTCTTCGCCGTATCCCAGCCATCCGGCCGAGGTGGTGTAGGCCGGCACGGCTTTGCTTTCCAGTGCCTCCTTGATTCGTTCTTGCTTTCCCGGGAGGCTTGATTCCAGCATCTCCAAAGCTTCCTGAGGGGTGATTGCGTCGGTGATGTACCGGAAATCTATGCACGCCACAAATTCGGCGGGCGACATGTCGGCGACGACTTTCCAAACTGGTTTATTGAGGGTCTTGGCCCAGAGGTCCCAGATGGCGTTGACCACGGCGCCGAGGGCCAGATGGATCACTCCTTTTTCTGGGCCGATCCAGCGGAGCTGGGAGTCGGACGTCAGGTGCCGCCAGGTTTTGCCCCAGTTGGTGCCTACCAGGGAGGACAGCGGCAGGTTAAGGATTCGTGGAGCCAGGTGGGAGATGGCGGCGCAGACTAAGTCGTTGCCGCGGCCAATTGTGAATGTCTGGGACAAGTTAGGATGTGGCCGAAACGGAAAAGGAAAAGGGACAATGAAATGGATAGGTCATACCATGCCATGGCCGGTGTAAGAGGAGTCGGTGTGCAAGATGCAATAGGCTGCTGAGTAGTCGCCCGCCGCGTTCATTGCGTCTGAGCCGGTCTTGTCGAGTGATGTTGGAAACCGAACATCGCGGGTTGTGAAGGAGGTTATCCTTATTTCTGAGGTCATGATGGGCAGTGGTTGTCACGGTGGTGATGAGGGACCGGATGAGAGATGTGAGTGAGGAAAACAGAAAATGAATTGGGGCTGGGACCAGGTCTCTCTCTCTATATATATATACATATGTGTAAGAAGCTGTAAATTTTTTTTTCCATTTAAAAATTCCAATTCATCGTATCTCTCCGATCCAGGAACCCGGACACAAGCCGGCGGCGAAGATGGTGAGGGGGAAATGGTGGGGTTTTATACCCTGCCAAGGGTTGTGATTGATGGATAATTTAATTGTGGGGGAACGTTTGAGCATTTGGAGACTGTGGGGTTTCTCGGGTCAACTGATGTCGAAGGATAGATAAGAAGAGCCAGGGATGAACGATGAGCTGAGGATTCCTTGCAGTCAAATAAATAAGCTGAGTGTGTGTTGTTTAATTATACATTCTCTTATATCTTATACATTGAATTCCTTCATCAAGCATAACCCAATTCTCGTGATGACGGTAGGTGTTCAAAATCCTCAAGCACCGCCCTCCCGCTTAGCGTACTCCTCCTCCATGGCTTCCTCATACTTGCGATCTGCCTCCAGCTCGGCCTCAGTTTTTGGTCTCGTGATTCCCGCTCCTGTGTTCACTCCTGCGCCTGTAGGGACAGTATCGACCTTGCTGGTCTCCGACGCGTCGTGGCCCACAGATGGATGGCTAGGCGCCGAAGTGGAGATTGTATTCTCTTTAGGGGCGGACATTTTCTTATTTTTTTTCCTAAGGAGGGGGACAGGAATTGAATTATATGGTAATGAAATCTTTTTATAAAAAAAAAAAAAAAAAAAAAAAAAGGGTGGTGGAATAGTTGATGTGTAAAAATGGTGGTTTCGTTGTTTGTTCGATGATGACGCTATGAGTTTTCTTTTTCTTTTTTCTTTTTGGAGTGGGGGGCGGGGGAAGTTGTGAAAGGAGAAAGAAGTCTCCAACTTATAACCCCCCGGCAGCACAAGCCATACATACGAGAAGAGGTGAGTGAGAGTGGCGACTTTGTGACGAGGAATGCCGCGCAAGTATTCGTACCTACTCTTCACCTTATGTATAATGACTCTAACTTTTTTTTTTTAAAAAAAAAAAAACTTTTTCATTTTTTCAAAAACTTGTGAGAATAAGCTTTTTGTTGTGGAGACTACCAGTTTTCATGCAGTGGTGGCAGTGTAGTGATACTCTGTACGTTTCGAACTGGCTTCACATGAGCGGCATCCAGACCAAACGGCCCTGAAGTTTTTTATTAAAGACGATCATCAGTAAAACTTTTGTTCAGCTCGATAAATAATTTAACCCTCAAATGATCAGTCAGAAAGGATATTCTGTAGGTTGCCCGGCTATTCAAAGCGACTTATAACACCCTTCGGCAACCTTATTACTAAGCACATGTGCCCTTCTTTTCTTTTTGTGATCGGGCTCTTTTACGTCACTTCCCATCAGCTACAGCTAATAATTCCTTCCGTCATCTACTAAAGTTTATCAGAGAGACTTTTCACACCGCAATGTTTGTTGCATCACACCGTATTTACTTTATTCTCACACTCTCACCACATACAACTCCACCATAACAACAATTTTTTTTTTTTTTTTTTGGTTTCCGAAACGTTACCACTATTATAAATCAGTAGAGTAGAACCTTTATATATATGTATACTATGACAGTCGGTTCATATGTAGAACCGAGAGTGCTGAGACGTATCGAATTTTGTGGAAACAAATTTGCTTTTAGGATAGGTATATGTGTGATGATTACGGTGGGATGTGACAAACACTACAATCTGAGAAGACTTTCTCAAGGCTTCAACATAAAGTAATTAAATCACGAACCTTCCATTTCTCTCTTTTGACAGTCCTCAAGCCTAAAACTTTGGGGAAAATAACCCTGCGGCCTAGCGGTTGGCCTCTTGTCTCGGTACCTTAATCTTCACCCCAGGAAAAATAGATCGAAATGACATCTCAATTGTGAAATTCCGTAGGTTTTTATCATGGTTTCGCAGTCTCTCCCCACCTTGTGACTGGTCTTTGTTGGCAGCTGCTTCTAGGTACGCAGACCATCTGTCGAAATAACAAAACATGCTGTGACGATGGGGAGCCTTGGGTCGAACAGAACACTAAAATAAAATTATAACTCTATCGAATATCGTGCAATCATAAATCTGTATCAAATATGACAAGACTTTCAAATTCCAATCCTGAACAAATGCAAGCGCCCAAAAACCCAATCCTCGTATCATGCCCAGGGGTATCAATTCCAGCCAATTCTAATCCAGTTCCTCTGTTCCCAATTCCGCTCCATAATCGCTCTGACTCCCGCCCTTATGCCCCGTCAGGGAATCATGTATAGTATATAGCGCCCTTAGCCACATATTTAGCATGGCTTCAAGTTTCCCAGTCTCCTCACAACCCAACCTTTCCCCGAACAGCTGATCTCGCAACTTCTCGTACGCCTCAATCATAACCCACACTTGGAGTGCCGAGGTCTCGGACGATGATCGTCCCGGCCGACTAGCCAGTGCCGACGACAGATCCCGCGTCAAAAGATCAAGACATATTTGTAAACTCAAACTGTCAGGTGAAGACGGAGTTGGTAGCGGCTCCAAGCCTGGAGACGGTTCCGGAGAAAATGAAACAGGCTTAAAATAGACTGTTTCTTCCTCAAAAGACACTAGTGTGCCGTCATCAGAGTTGGAGGGCGAGCCGGTGACCAACTCGACGGGGTACTCCGGCCGACGCCGGTCTCGAAGATCGCTCGAACTTTGCCGTCTTCTGATGGATAACGGCCGATCGCCAAGACTCCGACGCGATGGCGGGGGCTCCGAGTACGAGTCTGAACATAGCGAGGAGTCGGAGTTGCGCGAGTCGAGGAGGGCGCGGTATTGCTCGGCAATTAGCTCCACGCTAGAAGTCTTTCCCAGCGCATTCCTGGGCCGCGGGATATCCTCCAGCTGCCCGATTGAGAAGATTGGTGTTTTGGCTCGCCGTCTCATTGGTGTTGGTGGTATTGCCGCAGCGTCGAAACTGGTGGATTTTCGTGGTTGGCCGTCAGAGGTGACGAGATGTGAGAGCTCCGGAACGATTTGGAGGTGCCTTTTGAGGTCTTCCTGAGATCCCGAGGCGGACCGCGAATCGTGCGTGTTCATACATCCACCGCCTCCTTTAAAGAATTCGCTCCATTTTGAATCGCTAAGGTCGGGTGAGGGCAGAGGAGCAACCGACGGCTTGACTGATGGCTTGTTCGCGGTTCCAGATTTATTGTTTGTTGTTGTTGTTTCGGCTGCCTTTCCCGCGCTGCCGAGCCGCCATGATATGTTGCTCTTCTGCTTGTGGACTGATTTCTGAAGCTTTTTCCTGAGTTTTGGAAAGGAGTGAGCCTTGGCTGGTGCTGAGTGTTCAACCAATGAGGTGGATTTGGTGTAGTGATTCATCGTTTATGCCAATGCCAATCTCGGCTGTGGTTTGAATAGATAACTGGAAGATGTAGTAGAATAAATGGAAGTGACGGGTGAAAATAAAGGCTCAAGTCTTGTTCATTTATGACTTATAAGTCGGATGAGCGGGATCATGGGGGACTGGAAGGGGGCCTCAGAAATATGACGTCCGAACAGCCAGGGGGGTCGATCCCAACCCCACTACTGTAGACCGACGAATAGCACACTCCCCTCTTCGGGAATACTCCGATCTAGACTTGATGACGAAGCTAACAATCTGCCATTCCAAAAAACAGGGTCCTGCTACTTGCATAATAAAACACGCACATCAAGCATGGTCCCTGCAGAGCTTCCCTCCGATTGATTCATGGAAGGGTTGGAGATGGTTTCCAACGGAGAGGGGTCCCAAGATGGGAGGGGCTGTCGATGGCGTTTTTGGTGGATTATACTTCGAGATGCAATAGTGAGGCTGGATTCAGAAGGTCTCGAGTACGAGCTGGACGGACAGGCCGTCTCCGAGTAAATGCCAACAGCCACTTGACCGGAAAATAGCGGCTTGATCTTAGCAGAATTTCCTCTCTGGGAATTAAGCATGCCGAGAGGTCGGGTCAAAGACACTCAGGCCTCCGCGACGGGAGAAACGGGAGAAAGGGAGACGCATGTTTGCGATGGACCAGATCTCGTTACGATGCGAGGCGACTGCGGCGACTCAGTGAAAGGTTTGACGAGTTGTCCAACTCGAGATGAACCATGGTCTGTCTTATGTAATGCACACGGGACCATTCGACAAGGAAAGATTTTTTTTTGGTGAAATCAAACGAGCTAGCTCATTGGCAGCAAGATCGCACCAATTCACAAGATTTCTTCTGGAAAGCTTCATGTACGGTTGCTCTTTGACGCGGCAGGGTTCAGCTCTCAGAATGCGGGGGAACCGAACCACTTGATGAAGATAATGGTAGGGCCTAATGCCGGCGATTGCGTTGAAACGCGGAGTGCATGCAGTCACCCAAACTTGTTGTGCTGAGGGGTTTGGGGATGGTTGGTGCAGCTTTGATCAACAGTTCCGCTTGGAGGCGACGAAGTTTAAAAGCTGATGGAAGTGAAGGAGAACGAGGTTGGCAAACTCTGCTGTGGGAGAACTCTCACCGCGGCAAGGTTAAAAATCCGGTTATAAGCACAGGTGGTCTATATTCCTGTTATGGACTAGCGCCAACCACCTTTGGCCTCAATGGAACATCAACTTCACCATCTGAAGCTTCCTCTTCTGTCATGTTTGCATTCGTCAATAATATCAGAGCGCCTGCAGCTTGCAGACTGAGCAGCAGACAAACAGTGCATCTCTTGGCGACACATTCATTTTGATCTTCCGAGAGCAAACTCGCAAGGTATCCATCCTAGGTATCACTTCCACAAGATGTTCCAGATCGCGACCGATAAGAGATAGCACTTCATCGCAACTCTCCAAATCTTGACTGTATTGTGTGATAAACCAGCAATCACTCATTGGTGATATTATGTAGAATAGTACCAGTCGTCTAATGTGTGGAAGAATAGCTCCCTTGAAAACGTGGGTTTATGGATTTTACATCTTCTTGCGCTGCCAAAATGCTCATCTTGACAGGAGCTCTCGCACTTTTCGGGAAGTCGGTTGACCACCAAAATGAAAGTTCCAATGCAAACTCATCTTAGCCACTAATTTGAGACTTTACAATATGAGAGCACGAAACACGGGTACAGCAACAATGGTTTGCTGCCAGAGAAAGTTCTGTTTCTGCCTCTCCCGAGAGTCGGGTCGAGCTCATCATGTTTGCCGTTCCACAATAGTTGGGATCTCGACTTGAAATTCTCATTTCAAAAGAGCAGCTTTTCTTCCTTCCTCTCTTCATTCCTTCTTTCTTCCTCGATAGTCTGGGTCGGGAGGATCGTCGCGCCCTTCAGCTGTCAAGATGCCTCCCCTCAACAGCTGGTTTTGGCACCTGCTCGAGAACCACATCTTCGCTCAGCCCTCCCCTCCTCCGCGAAAACGCACCAAGCCCCTCGAAGTGATTTGTGTCGGCATGCCCCGTACAAACACAGAATCTCTCCAGCACGCATTACTTCAGCTCGGCTACGATCACACCTTCCATGGGTGGGACCTCATCTACGAGGAGCCGAATTACTGCCAGGAATGGGTCAAGCTCTGCCGCAAGAAGTAGGTCTATCTTTTACCTGCCTCCTACCGTTTGCTCACACAAACCCCAGATGGTTCGGTCCGTCCAACGGTAACAATACCTTCTCGGAAGCAGACTTCGACGCCTTGATCGGACATTCCACGGCCGTGATAGACGCTGTTGCCGCAGTCTTTGCTACTGAACTGATCGAAGCCTACCCGAATGCTAAGGTGGTGCTCAACTGCCACAGCAATATTGATGTCTGGCATCAAAGCTGCAAAGTCACGCTCGTCGCGCCCTGGTATACCTTTTTCATGGCTTGGTTATATCCAGGGTGTTTCTGGGCTTGGCACCTCTTCGTGAGGTTCCTGTGGCCGGGACTTTTCCGAGCGCTGGATGGGGATATGAAGAATGGGGTGGAGAGGAATGGAAAGTGGGTGGCGAAGGGTAAGTTTCACTCGGTTTGTGACGGGACTGGCCACATGTTGATAAAACGGTTTTAGAGCACCATGCAATGATCCGAGGTTTGGTCCCGAAGGACAGACTTCTCGAGTGGTCCGTGGAAGACGGGTGGGAGCCTCTTTGCAAGTTTCTCGGCAAGGACGTTCCCAAGGAAGCTTTCCCGTGTGTCACGAAAGCTTTTGAGGGCACATATCGGCCGGAAAGGGTGAGCGCGAAGTACTTTAGGGGCGCACTGAGAAATCTGCTCATCCTGGTTGCTGCTATTTTGGGATTGGTGTACGCAATCTATAAGATCTAGACGTGAGGTGGTCATCATAGGGGATTTTGGGTTCGTAGATTTCGGCACTGAAGGATGGCACCACGCGGTGCCTGATCCATTTCCCGTATCCAATAAACACGAGAAAATATTTCAGACAGTAAAACCCTAGATAATGGCACATTCAATCCGCAGCGAGTTCGCTTTTTTTTGGCGATCACTGTGCTTGCCCTTCAACAGAGTCCCAACAAAAACCATAACACGGAGTCATTGAAGTACCATGCTGGATCATGTCTTGTCACAAAAACATAATTCCTAAAATTCCTTCATTTTCATTCTCTTTATCCGTTCCAGAAATTCCAAAACCCATTGGTTACCCACTCTTGAGGTTACACTGCACCTTAGTCCCGCCAGCCAGCCAGGCTGTCTAATAATATTTAAGCATTGGCCGATCACAACTAACCATCTGTTACTCTGGCTCAGTTGCAACTTTCGACTTGTTACATTGCATCTCGTACGACCCTGGCCATAAGAAAGAACGTCTATGCATTTGGTGGTAGATTTTTGAAACTGTCTAATAAGTGACTTTTCCGCCCTGACCGCGCCAATACATCCACACCACCGTGGGCTTCTTCGTTTAATCGTATAAATACCAAACTTTTTTTAAACAGTGAATAAGATGTAATTGTTAGATAAAGTGTATCTAGGAAGTCGCTTAAATTAGACGAACAATAAAAGCCTACAAGATTAAAATAATAGGTATAATTCATATAGGGAAATTCTAAATTTAATCCCCGCTCTCCTTTTAAAAGATTACAAAACAAAAAACAAAATATAAATGATTTGTTTCCCCACATAGGATGGCTTTCGCAATATTTCAGTACGACGGCAATGCATCTTTGATTGGAGCATCAAAAGAACCACGGTAGGAGTGCACAGTGTTACGGCATTCCTGTTCCACCCCCTGTCCAAGCGGCCGCTGGAGTCATCACCCTGGCAACAAACAAAGGGGGCAAGTCAACAACTCCACATTATATGATGGTGTCTCGAACTGAATCTTGCAAAATGTGCCAACGACTGTCAATGATGCAGAAGCAATCACCAAGTAAAGACACAAACCTACTCTCGGCAACGCAAACGTCTATTGAGACTGGACTACTCCCCCTATCCGAGACTAGCTTTCTGTCACTTGTTCTTTCTCTCGGGCCATAACCTTGTCTCATCAAGATTATCCTCGCCTTCAAGTATTACCCTTTCAATAAGGCCGCGGCTTCCGTCTCACTCTGATCAGTTCAACCATGAACTCATTTGAAACCCCATAACTGCTATGTAAGTAAGCCCCGATGACAGATGATATGCTTGCGCGGGATGATAAATAAGCCCAGAGTAGTCTAGTCTTCATAGAAGCGTTAAACAAGAGGCTAAGGTCTCAATCATCTTCGGTCCGAGCAAATGCATGACTTGATGTGTTTAGCATCTCGGAATACAGGCCATGATTGAAGATCATCGCACAGTTGACCACGCCCAGGTTGTGGTATCTTGACCAGAGACTCGCTGGACCTAACAAAAGCGAAAGATGACATTCGCTCAAGCACATGACCTCAGGAATCCTAGACCACGTATGGCAACAAGGAAAGACGTGGTTATGATGGTTCGGCGGGTGAAATAACTAGGAGAATAGTTGGGAGGCGACAACATTTTACGTTGGGCCATCTATCTCCTTAATAACGCTGGCCGTTATCAGACGTCTCGGAAACGATGATCGGGAATCGAGCCTCTTTAGCAGCAACTTGGTGGACTCATGGAAATGGAACAAATGCTGGATCGCGGTGAAGAACTGTTTGCTTCGCCAGCAGTGATGCTCAACATCATGTAACATACCCGGCGGCTGAGTTGGTGGATCCAGGTCGTTGGTTTCGATGCCCGCTGGACGCTATTCCTTCGTTGCAAGGGGATTGCGTACGAACAGGACATGGCAATTTACTGTTTGAGTCGCGCACACACTCATTGACAAAGATGCCACTGGTGTTAGGAGAGTGATACCCAACATCCATGTCAGGGAACAACAGTCTTCCTCAAAAGGGCATCATCCCATTGCTCATGAGATACCTGTCTCGGCACAAATAAACAAGGTAAAACAACAGGTCCGCGCGGATGGAGTATATACTAGTATAAACCCACCTGGCTGATGCACTCGCGTTTATTTGCATTGGCGGATGACGGGGAAGAAACTTGACATGCAGCTTCATCAGGTTCACTACGTAATTACTCCATACCTATTCCGTAGCTACGTATGTAAGCCCCACCCCTTCTCCAACAAGCCCCTCCCCCACCTTCTCCGCACCTCATCTCTTCTCCTCTTTGTGGATCAGCCACTGCCGAATGCCAAGACGACATATTCCTTGGCATACACGACCACCAAAATTCCACCTGCTTACATCCCTTCCTACGCGTGCGGCACTGTCTAATTAATGTGCAGAACATCTTTGGGGACTTGACAAGCAACAATCGCCAATACCAAAAAATGGATGAAGATTTTGACGTCGACGATGACTTTCTCGAAGCGTTAGCATCAGCCGATGCAAGGTCACCACCAACCAGGCAACAGCAGTTTCAACCTCCACCAGCCTTTCTCCCACCGAAGATCCAACAGCCCACCCCCCAACGGCTCGACAAAGCACCGCCCACAGCAAGCAATAATGCTTCGGCTTCGAGCTCGGCGCCAAAGGTTGTCCAACCCACTCCCCAGGCTCTTCCGTCCAGATCCTCGGGGTCATCCATACTTGTCTCACCGAGGCAGAAGGGCAACCCGGTCCTAGCCAACATTCGCTCGATGCCGTGGGAATACAGCGACATTCTGCCAGACTACGGCCTGGGAATGACAACTTGCGCTCTGTTTCTAAGGTTGAATTTCACTGCATTATTCAACATGGACTGTGTCAGCTAACATCCAGATTTGATTCACAGTTTGAAATACCACCGTCTCCATCCCGAATACATTTACACTCGTATTAAAAACCTGCAAGGGAAATACAACCTACGCATCCTCCTCACCATGGTGGACATTCCAAACCATGAAGACTCTCTTCGTGAGCTGTCCAAAACCTCGCTGGTCAACAATGTGACGATAATTCTGTGCTGGTCCGCCGCTGAGGCTGCTCGCTACCTCGAGCTGTACAAATCATACGAACATGCTACATTCACAGCAATCCGTGGCACACAAGCGACAGGGTATGCCGAAAAACTGGTCGAGTTTGTTACTGTACCGAGAAATATCAACAAGTCGGATGCGATTTCGCTCGTTGGCTCCTTCGGGAGCTTGCGCAATGCGGTTAATGCGGATAGGGAACAGCTTTCGGTCGTCAATGGGTGGGGAGAGAGGAAGGTGAACAGTTGGTCCAAGGCTGTCGAGCAGCCATTCAGAGTAAGGAAAGCGGGAAAGAAAAGTGCCCCTGCGAGAGGTGGAAACAGCCAGGCAGTATCAATCGGGAGGGCGGGCGCCAAAAATTTGCCGAGGACCGCTGCTTCAGGAACAACAGACGGCCAGGAACATGTGGATGACTATCAAGAAGCTGAGGCTGTGTTGGCCGCGACCGAGGCAGAAGCCTCGGGAAGTGCGCAACACGCCGGGCCGGCGGCGGATGCTCCAGCTCCGGCCTCAGCACGTAGGGACGAACCTCTTAGTGATGGCATCGCTGCTGCGCTTGCGAAGTTCAGAGGCAATGGGTAAAGGGCGCCGCGGCAGACCTTTGACCATAAACTCCGGTAGCCTCGGTTTCGACCGTCGGACAATAAGACGCACTCAACTCGGCACAGCATACAGACTAGCGCATAGATGCGCTGTTCGACATTGCATTAGTCATGGCTAACAATCAATCACCTGCAACATCACCTGCAACCTGCCACAACTTCTCTGCCGTGCCTCGCTCAACGCAAACCATGCGCTGCTCCATATTCATTCCGACAGACCAACCTATCGGGTCGGCAGTTCGCCATGCTCAAGTTGCTGGTGCGGAACATGAAAAGAAACATCACGGCCACGCGGGAACACAACTCTTCGTGTGTGTAGGAGAAGGTTTAACAGATCCTTACACGCATGGCTGCGTTACAACTGTATGGCTAGATGCAGATTGAGGGGGTCCACCCTACAGGAATTGCATTTCAACAGGTCGCTTTCGCAGCAAGCCTTATTCTGGCCGTCAAAGTTTCTTTTGCACACCATCAGTGCAAGTGGCTTCGACATTTACAATGCTAAGCAAGGAATCAACGGGGATGGCGCACAGGATGGAGGGTACGTTTGTTGGGCGTGGCTTGGTGTAAGCCGCTTGGCTTGGGGACCGTGTGGCACCTACATGCATGGCCGACCCTTTTTGAAGCGTCGGTCTGTGTATTATCGATAACCTTGCTCTTGTTGCAGCTCGTTCATTGATCATCTGCCTGGTAGACGCCGGAGAAGTATGCTGGATTTATCCAGAATTAGCCAGACTTGGTGTCCAGGATCTCGGGTCTAACAACTACCGACTGCAACCATGCGGGCTCATCAATGGAATAGTTTTCACGGCTCAGTGTGGCTCTTCATGTTGCTCAACAAAGTGGTCAGGAATTAAGTTTCGTATATTTTGAAGAAAACCATCCTGCCATTTCTAGGAGATGGGATCAGGCGCATGCGATGACAGGTTTTTCTTGGGCCACACTGAATTTGGTTGGAACTCACTTAATGAATTGACCACAGCAAGATACTCCTCTTGTTCTTTGGCCGCTTGATCATGTAGGCATTCGCAGATGGCACTTTCCAGATCTAGAGACTATCTAGGGTTGTACTGAGATCACCTCCTGATAACTGACCAGTCATGTTTGAGTACCTGCTTGTGATTAACTCAAGTCGACACGCATCAGTTAGAGCACGTCACATCCTTCACAATGGAGCTGGGCGGGATACTACTGTGCGCACCTCCGGACCGCCGTAGCAACGGACGTTGAACAGTTGGCTCCCTTCTCAACGCCCACGCATCAGTTGACCGGGTCAGGAGACGGCATTGCTCTGCGACATCGAGCATGTCTCTCGCAGATGTCACCAGCCATCACCGCAAACCCAGCTCCTTCTTTATTCGGCAGGTTTCACGAGTTTTCGTCCAATTACATCAGCTAGAGGCAACTGAGATGTGAGGGAGATTTTTTTTTGGGGGGGGCGGGGGGGCCTAATATTCATCGAGAACTCGGTCCTTCTTGATATTTGACAACACTCCAGCCATGTCACGGCGCCCGTTGGTCGGATGACGCCGCAGGGACGAACGGCAATTTGACGCCATCATACTTCTGTTCGACGCTGCCTAGCTGAGTTTCCATGTGGGACACGTTCAAGCCATGGCGTCCAAGTGTGGATGCGGGCTCGCCATCTTGCAGGATTCCGCATATGTCGTCCGACTCGTTGCCACGCACTTGCAAGAATAACCGGGATAAGGGTGCGGAGGGTGGTCAACCATCTCTAGAACGACATTAAGGACGTGTCGAATGTGTCTGAAGGGAGATCGTAGCGAGAAACAGAATGGAATGGTGGGTTAATATGTCTTGGCCAGGGAATTTCTGTTTCCTATTTCCCTCCTTTTCTCCCATGATATGAAACGCAGTATATCATCACCTGAATTCCTCTCTTTTGTTCACCATCACTCGGACTTCCCTCCCGGACGTGCTCTCGTATATCTCCACTCGACAGACAGCGTGCATAAGCCTCTGCTGTTTCTGGGATCTGAGTTTCTTGTTCCGTGATTTCGAGAGAAAGTTTGTTCTGTTTGGGCTGGCTCCTCTAAGTACCACGGAAATCTCCATCCCTCCCTGTCGTTCTTGAACGCCACACTTTCTGGAGCATGAACCAGAGTTCTGACCTCTGATATCATCATGTACATATTCGGCGTTGGATCGACGGCTGCCGTCGCCCTCATGGGACTGGCAAGCCACGCGGTTACCATCTCCGCAGCGCCCGCAGATTCCCCATCTGACTCTGACTCTCCTTCCAAAGGCTCAGGCGATTCGGAACGGCCACGCCCGCCCTACCGGTCACCACAGTACGTGGTAAACACCCGGAGGGCAAATTCCGTCAAGCAAGCCTTCGAGGTTTCCTGGGATGGGTATTACAAATATGCCTTCCCCCATGATTCTCTCAAGCCTATCGCGAACAGCTACCAGGATGATAGGGAAGGCCCCCATAAATAAAACAACCTACCCCATCACACGAGGGTCTTTGCTAACTCGCTCATAGAAATGGATGGGGTGCGAGTGCCGTGGATGCCTTCAGCACTGCGTTGATCATGGGCAACTGGCAGGTGGTCGACCAACTGTTGGAGTACATCCCAAAGATAGACTTTAGCAAGACCAATACCGAGGTGTCTCTGTTCGAGACAACCATTCGGTACCTTGGTGGACTCCTCTCGGGTAAGCCTGCTTTTACTCCACTACAGCGAATAAGCATATCTTAACCCTTCCCCCTTTTCTCACCCACCCGAAAAAGCATACGACCTCATCACTGGCCCTCTGAGCGGGTACATCCCCCGCAACCGTACCTCGCAAGTCTACTCAATCCTCACCCAGGCAAAGCGTCTGGCCGACAATCTCAAAATCGCCTTTGACACCCCCAGCGGCATCCCTGACAACAATCTTTTCTTCAATCCTCCCCGCAAGGCAGGTTCGCAAACAAACGGAATCGCAACAATCGGCACCCTGGTCTTGGAATGGACTCGCCTAAGTGACCTGACAGGCGATCAGCAATATGCGCGTCTAGCCCAAAGAGCAGAAGAATACCTCCTCCATCCGCGCCCCGCCCTTGGTGAACCCTTTCCCGGTCTTCTCGGCGCCAACGTTGATTTGGGAACCGGCCTATTCGTGGATGGCGCGGGCGGTTGGGGGGGCGGCACCGACAGCTTCTATGAATACCTAATCAAGATGTACCTCTACGACCCTAACCGATTCAGCGAGTACCGCGATCGCTGGGTTCTCGCAGCCGACTCTTCGATGCGCTACCTGGTCTCTCATCCCACCACCCGTCCCGACCTTACCTACCTGGCCATGTGGCGCAACCGGACCCTGCATTTCTTTTCCGAACATCTCGCCTGCTTCGCCGGCGGCAACTTCATCCTCGGCGGGCTAACGCTTTCGGAACCTGCTTACACGCAATTCGGTCTCGATTTGGTGAATGGCTGCTACGCTACCTACAAGAACACCGCGACAGGTATAGGTCCGGAAATATTTCAGTGGCAGGACAGTCGGACCCCCCTCAATTCGACCAACAATCCTGCTCCTCCTGCTGACCAGGTCAAGTTCTATTCCGGAGCAGGGTTTTGGGTCTCGAACGGTGGTTATGTTTTGCGGCCGGAAGTGATTGAGAGTTACTATTATGCGTACCGCGCGACGGGCGATACCAAGTATCAAGAATGGGCTTGGGAGGCGTTCAAAGCGATCAATGCCAGCTGCAGGGTCGGAAGCGGGTACAGCAGCATCGTTGACGTAAACAAGGAAGGTGGAGGGGGTTTCAAGGATTTCCAGGAGAGTTTTTGGTTTGCCGAAGTTTTGAAGTACAGCTACTTGATTTTTGCCGAGGTGAGTTTTCCTACAGTGATCAGGATGGGGTGATTAGGCGCGTTGACGACCAAATAAAAAAACAGGATGCGCCGTGGCAGATCCAGGCAGATCATGCTAATGAGTTTGTATTCAATACCGAGGCTCATCCTATCCGGATCGCTTCCGGGAGAGAAAGGTATAGGAGGGGAGGCTATGGGAAAAGAGATCAGAAATAAGGTGAAGACTAAATCGGCACGGACTGGGTAAAATGTAAATTTTCGGGGTAGAGAGCTGGTGGCAAGATGGTGTTTGGAGAGTTGTTGTATTGGAAAATCCAAGATCCACGAGTCCCAGTCTCTTATTTCGACCTGTCACAAGAGAGATCGTATGGGAAAGTTGAAGGTTCTTCCCGCCCCCCCCCAACCCCCCCCCCCCTTTTTTTTTTTTTTAGGGTATAGACTAGAATCTAATGGTCAGCTCTCTTTGACTTTGTTTTCGTTACCTGGAGCCAACTCTCGATGTTTAATGTTCGGCGGCGTGAGACAACTCCCAATGCCGCTTGGCCAGAGGTTGATGGTTGGGGGGATGTGATCAATAGTAGCTCAGCATAGTGTAGAATGAATATATACCTTCTTGGAAACTCTCATTGTCCACTATCTACACCTGCCAGCCGTCCTTGACGACATACATCAGATTTATACCCATGACTGGCGCCAGCCTTCCATCTCCTTCCCGCATCGGCACGTATTTGCTGAGGTTGTAGTTTGCCGTCACGGCCCACTTATCGCCTATTTCAATCCTCCCAACTGAAGCACAAGAAGTCATACTAGACAAATGCTCCCTCGCCTCAGCTTGGTGCCCGTACCCATAACTGCCATTGTTGTAACTGCCATCAACCTCGACGTATTCCTCCCACTCTCCATACCGAGCCTTCTGTTCACACACCACCACTCCATTTCTCGTCAGATCCAACGTGTCACCACCGTCGGTTAGATGCCCTCCAGTCCACACAACCTCGCCTGCAAAATCCGCCTTCCACGCCGGCTCCATCCTGAGGCTCACTTCATCCTCTCCCCTCGGGATAGCGACCTCACTGTTCCGCAAGGAACACAACCCATCAATATCTAACCACACAGGCGTCAGCCTCCTAAACCCCTCGGCGCTGGATGCTGGCACCCACTCCCAGTCAATCGTCAGCAAAGCCTCCCGTTCCGTTTCCCACATGTTCAGCAACTCGACGTGCAAAACCAACAGCGCAGTGGGTCCCAAGTAATACCCGGTTTTTAATGTCCTGTTTCTCATCAGCTTCTACATTTATCCTTGTTGATATATATATATATATATTTTAATCCAAGCCACTCACCCATTTGCGCTAAGCTCTGCTCTACTTCTCTCGTTCCCGCTCGTGAAGAATGGTTCAAAATTCAGGGGACAAACTGCCGAGTCCCTTTCCAGATTTCCCACAACCACGTGGCGCAGGTACATTCCAGAGTTGGTGTTTGCGGGTGTGCCGTCGGTGTATTCCAATCCAGTTTGGATGTGCGTCAATACGCAATCAGTGCATGGCGGCGCGGGGTTGAAGAAGAATGCTTTTGTCTTGCCATGCTGGTGGACTATTGGCGGGACTGAGAGGGGGCCGTAATTGACTTTGTACCGCTCCGGGTTGAGCGAAGGGAAGAAGCGCGGGGTGAGTGCTTGTATTGAGTGGCAGAGGTCGCCGGAGCATGGTGGACGGGGTGGAAGGATGCTTGGGTTGTTGGACCAGCTTGTGAGCCATTCGATCCACGAGGAGAACCTCATCCTGACGGGTGTTTGATGATGAAAAGAACAACGGCAAGTTTGAAGGATGTGAACCCAAAAGAATTGGGACAATAAGTATTGTTTGACGTCCCCACGCGTTCTGGGCATGTTTAGGCCACTGGCACGCAGGGAGATGTCAACAATGGGGGAGACTTTCGTCTGACGTCAAATTGTAACAGGAATGATTCAGAAAGATTTTAGAATAAAATTATTTGCGTTTCGTATGTAACATATACAAGTTTGTGTCTTCAAAAATTCGTGTGACACTAAGGGGGGCGGGAGAAATTGTAGAGAAACGGGTGGAAATATTTTGACTCGGTTGTCTACGCTCAAAATGGGGGCACCCTCGCAAGTTCGGACTGGAACTTGTGAAAGTTCATTTCTGGAGATGCGGTCAATGATCCTTTCCAAAGTCCCAGTCGACGTTCACTTGTCGCCAATCATGCCTTGAGGTGACCGGCGGTAGCGACCTCAAGGATCTCCTCCTCGAGCCCCTCGACGGCAACAACCGAGATTCCGGCCTCCTGTAGACTTGTCCTTCCTGTGTTTTCGGTAACAAAAGTCTCGGGTTCCAAGATCCCAACGTAAACAGTCTTGATAGAGCCAGCCAACCTCTTGACTCTTTCAACGCATGGCAGGTTTCCGCTCAGCCTCTTGGAGCACGGCTCGACAGTCGTGTAGAGCACCAAGTCGGCGGGCAAGACGTCCTTGAGATTCTCTTCAGAAACGCCATGTTTCTCTGCCAGCTTCAGAAAACAACATTGCTCTGCGTGAGTGTTTCCCGGCAGTTCAAGCGTGTAACCCGTAGCGAGGATCTCGTTGGACGACGAGTCCACCATCACAGCTCCCACTCGATAGTTTGTTGGTTTTGGCGGCGACTTTCTTGCTTGCTGCAATGCAAGCTGCATAAACGCTCTGTGGTCTCCTGCTTGAATGCTGCTCATTTTGAGTTGCCAATTGTCGAGTCCGGAACAGAGAGTTGATTTGTCTTTGGAGACTTTGGAGTAGTGCTGAGTGGAAGTTGGAGACGGTGGACGAGGGGGAAGAGACTGAGAGGGGCACTGGGGCAGAAGGTGGGGGAACCCCCAAGTTCTCGGCTTGGCAATTTTGGGGAAGTGGGCCCTCGCCTCACAGAGAGAGACAGTCAGTCGCAAAGGGACCCGCCGACACGGGTGCTTCCTCGATCTCGACGACGCGTCGCGCCCAAAAATCAATTAAACAAGTTCAGTCTCGTCAACCATTCCAACTTTGCACCGTAAACACCACCGCCCTCCAGAATTACATTCCGTCGTTCAATTAGGCCCAAAATGCCCCGCGCACGCTCTCCATCATCCTCGTCCTCAGAGGACCTAACCTCCCCGTCCGACCCCCCCTCAGTTGATCCCTACCAAGTCCTCTCCCTCTCGCGCGACGCGACCCCGGACCAAATCAAATCCGCCTACCGCAAAGCGGCCCTCAAGAACCACCCCGATAAGGCGCCCAAAGGCGAAGAAAACACGTACAAGGAAGCGTTCCAGCGCATCGCATTCGCCTACGCGATCCTCTCGGACCCGATCCGTCGGAAACGCTACGACACCACAGGCTCAACCGCCGAGTCAGCGTCTGCAGACGACTTCGACTGGGCGACTTTCTACGCTGAACAGTTCCGGGATGCAGTCTCGGCAGAGGCCATTGAGACTTTTAGGAAACAGTACAAGGGCAGTGACGAGGAGAAGGACGATCTCCTGGCGGCGTATGAAGAGTTTGAAGGGGACATGGACAAAGTCTACGAGAGCGTCATGTTGAGCGATGTCATTGACGATGATGAGCGGTTCAGGGCGATCATCGACCAGGCGATTCGGGATGGGGAGGTGGAAAAGTACAAAAAATATGCGAAGGAGACCAAAAAGGCGCGGGATGGGAGGGTCAAGAATGCTAGGAAGGAAGCGAAAGAGGCTGAGGAGTTGGCCAAGGAACTAGGGGTTGACAAAAAGTTGAAGGGGGGCAAGAAGGGCGGTGGAGGGGAGGATGCGCTGGCTGCGTTGATTAGAGGGAACCAGGCAAAGAGGGCGGGCATGTTTGACGCGCTGGCTGAAAAGTACGGCGCAAAAGAGAAGAGCGGAAAAGGAGGCAAAAAGCGGAAGGTGGTAGAGGAGGAACCTGAGATTGATGATGACGAGTTTGAGAGGGTGCAAAAAGAGATGATGAAAAAGGCTGCGGCGAAGAAAAGGAAGGCTTAAATGGGGTATTAAGATCTTGATTGCTTCCTTGCGTTAAAACTTTTTTTTTTTTTCAAGGGAATGGGGCCTACCTTTGGCGTTTCAACAATCATGGCATGGATGGGATCACACTGGGCATTGGAGTTGTAGTTGGATGTTGGGAATATTTGTATAATCGGACGATGAATATATCAAACCGAAAACTTTTTATTTTTCAGAAACGTCATGCCTATCACATGGAAACAAGAAAATAAAAATTGCAAAAGCTCACCGGCTAGCCCCTCCGGATTTCTTGATCCGAAAGGAGGTAGCCGGATACGAAAAGCATTCGGTGCTTTTACTCCGTGGGACGGTTCGAACGGGGGACCTCTTTCACTCGGGTGAGAGAGGGTGTTTGGCGTACTTGCCCCCAGATCATTGGGCTATTTCCCTAGTCTGGGGGCGTTGGAAGTGACGACAGTAAGGTGTCTTGTATACCTGCTACCTTGGGCAGGTGGTAATGGATTGAGCCTGACTTTCCTGCTGCCTGGAACTTGACAGGTCGAGCAACCACCTTGCACCTCCTTGCGTTCCCCGTCGCCTTTATTCTCTCAGTTGTGCCACAGGCATGTATCTCCAGTTTGAGAAATATCCCGGCGTCGTGCCGCCTTTGCCATTGTTCGTGGCATAGACCCCCAATAACGTGCCTATCTCATTCATTAGCACATGCATACCTTTTCCGGTCGTTCTGTCTATCTATTCCCCGTCAGCACTTACCGGTAAAACCCCAACTGACAACCTCGTTTCCCCCCACGCCCACAGTCGTGAACTGCCCTCCCTTCACGCCAACTCCAAACTCGAAATGTGTCCTGTTGCCCACCCTGATCCCCAGCGTCAGGGTCTTGCCTCTCCACTCATCCGGAACAGGAACCACAACCTCCTTGGGTACAGGCACGTACGACTCGCCCCTGAACCGAATGTGCGGGACCAGAGCAGTGCTGTTCTCTCTGGAAGGCAGCAGGACTATTCCCATATCCAGGTGATGATTCTGAGTGAGGAAAGCAGTAACGCCTGCCTCTTCTTCTAGCTGTGCGGGGGAGAAATCCAAGTCGACGGAAAAGTTAAACAGGGTGTGCTGTTGCCGACGCGAGATGAAGGATTGGCCGCCCGGACCGGCGTAATTGCCATTCAGCGCGGTGAGGTTGATATTTGAGGGGCTCAAGCGGAGGGAGTTTGGGTGTTCTGGAGGGGAGACAGCGAAGTGATCTGGGTTGGGGTAACGCCAGTGGAGGAAATGTGCTGGGAGGGGGGTGGAAGCGGAGAAGGTGAGTATTTCGGGGGCGAGCGAGTTGACCGAGTCGGGCGAGATGGTCGCGTTAGTGCTGGGGCCGGGGAAGGGCCACGCGCTTACTTCGCCTGAGATGGGTGTAAACACCGGGAACTGGTCGGCAGGCCAGCTGACGGCTGTCATTACTGTTTCCCTGCCCATAGGGTAGTGAAGGTACTCGGGACCGGAGCGGGTGGATAGGGCCACGGCCCACCAGTTCTCGTTCTGGTCTTGGAAAACGTCCGAGTGGCCTACGGTCTGGAAAAGGCTGGTGGTGTTGGCATTGCTTAGGACTGGATTGTGTTCGTATGACTCGAAGGGCCCCGAGAGGGATTTGGAGCGAGCCATTGTCACCATGTGGTCTACTCCTGTGCCGCCTTCGGCTGCGAGGAGGTAGTACCATCCATCCTTGTGATAGATGTGTGGACCCTCAGGGGCTAAACCGCCGGTCCCGTTCCAGATGATGTTCCAGTCGGTGAGGAGCTTTCCCGTGTTGAGGTCGACTTGAGCTTGGACTATATAGGGACCGACCTGCCACGCGTGGGCAGCGTTGATGTAGGCTTTCCCATCAGTATCCCAAAAGGGCTCGGGATCGTAACCGGTAAGGTTGAAGTGGGTCGCTATCGACCAGGAGGCAGGATCGTACGGGTCCTTGGCTTTGAAGATGATGTTGTCCCACCGAGAGGGGTCGGCCTGGGGGCGGTCATCATCCACCAGCGTGGTGACAACCCAGAAAGTGTCATCGTGAAAGCGGATCGTGGGAGCCCAGATTCCGCTCGTCGATCTGTTTGTCTCTGCCAATCTGGGGAGCTGTTCCTTTCTGTTCAGCGCATTGCCGATGAGCTTCCAGTTCTGAAGGTCCTTGCTGGCGTGGATTGGTATGCCGGGGAAGGCATTGAAGCTTGATGAAGCACAGAAGAAGGTGTTATCCTTTTCTGGGACAAAGATGCAACTCGGGTCTGGGTAGAAGCCCGGAAATATAGGATTGTAAATCGTCGAGTTGGCAGCATGTCCCAAAGAAAAGAACATGTAGGCTATCAAGCCTAGAAGGGATAGAGACGAAAGCATCTTGCGAGCTCCAGACACCATCGGCAACACAGAAGATGTCCTTCAGAATGTGGCAGCTCTGTCCATTTCTAGAGCGACCGGGTAGCTGGGCCCCGCAGTATGGGGAGGTTGGATGTTGTATTCCCCCTTCCGGGTAAAGGGGGGATTGGAGTGGATAAACAAACGAGTCTACCTATTATGTTTAGCCATCTGATTAAGCCTGCGGGAGTGTCCCCGCCGCCGATCTTGCATTATTCTCCAGAGAAGTTGTCAAATTCAGAGAAAAATCTCCCGGATTATTTCCACGCTTCAGGTTGTTATTTTCCGGGACTAAAAGAAACAATGGGTCAAAAGTTTCATGTGCAGTAACATAACATTGAGAAGGGCTGATAAACGGAATGAGAAAGAAAGGAGCCAATGATGCCATCCTCTTACTATAATCTAAATCAATCATTCTTCCACACCAATTGGAATTTGGACCCAGTTTCGGGGCTCCGAATAGCTTCAACATGCCAAGCTTGACATGGAAATTGTGGGGTAAATCCCCAAAGCCGTTGGCTTGATGTGGGTCATCTCCCCGCACATGTCATCCGGCAGCAAGCGATGCCCATGTTGTTGGCACGCACCGTATGTGAGCTCGCCCAATTTGTTCCACCTCTTGTTACCAGTTGTCCTCCGTCTTCCCAAGCTGCTTGGTAGCCGTTTCAACCCACCCGTTCCGGCAACATCTAAGCAGAACTAAATCCTGGATCAGAGGACAAATTACAAAAGCATCAGGCATACTGCCATTAGGCGCCGAATTCGGATCCCAACCTGGAAAGGATCGATCGGCGCTGCTGGCTTGCCAAGCAGGTGCGCCTTTGCGTCTCGAGGAAAGCGCTGTACATATGTATTCTCGGGAAGACTTTACGTGGTTGGCAAGGGACAGGTAGGAAGGGGAAGTTGGTTACAGCTGACCACGTGTTTCGGCTCCTGTTTTTCTCCCCTCGAGGACGGCAAAGGCCTTCTCGCTCTGGGGTGCTCTAGACCAGAGTCCAGACTGACGGGGCTTTCTTGGATGGACAGCTCCAGCTCCACGATATGGTGCCATGCCCTAATCAGAGAGTATTAGCGGTAAAGACGGCCCTCGCTCTCTCCAAACACGGAGACCAGCGAAGACCCCTGCACGATAGTTTTGAGATTGCTCAGTGGTGTTAGGTTGGAGTTGCGACCGGAAAAAAAAAAAAAAAAAAGGATGGTGGTGTGGACTCTGTGTGTGCAGGTCGATTGGCCGCCCCCCAGCCATCGTGTTTGTTTTCCTCCTCTGATCGCGACTTGCGCTCGACTCTTCTCTCTCTGCACCTCTTTTGCGACGACCATCCTTTTTTATTTTCGCTCAATTTTAGTTGAATAGTTTCAACCAGAGCCTTTCTATCCTACCTTTCGCCTTTTTCTTGTTTCTTTTTTTTTTTTTACTTGCCAACTCATTGCGTACTTCTCCGTATCACTCTTGTAAGTATACCCTCTCTCTGGGGTCGAATTTTCGCACTTTCGCATTGCGCCCCAGAGGCTGTCGCGAGACCATCGCGCCGTCGCGCGTACCACCACAACGCTGTCTGCCACGAAACATTTGGGACGTCGATTGATTAACCTTGGGCAACAGTTAATAAATCAAATTCAAGTTATTTAAAATGGCTCGTGAAGGAACTCGCTCTGCGACCGGCAACTCCAAGCCTCGTGTCTTCCAGGTCGTGGACACCGCCCCCGCCGTCAAGCGCACCACCAAGCCCAAGAAGGATGTTGCCAAGAGCGAGGCAAAGGGTGCTAAGCCCACCGGTGTCACCAAGAAGAAGGCTGCCCCCAAAAAGGAGGCCGCTGCGAAGAAGGCATGTCCTTCCTGTTCCAGGCTGGCGCGTAGTATTAGGCAGCATGCTAACTTTCCCTAGGCCAAGGCTGCTGTGAAGAAGACCACCAAGAAGGCAGCTGAGAAGCCCGAAAAGGCTGAGAAGTCCAAGAAGGCTGTGAAGGCCGAGAAGGAGGAGGACGAGGAGGACGAGGAGGAGGCGGAGGAAGAAGAGGAAAAGGAAGAAAAGGAGGCAGAGAAGACGGAGGAGAAGAAGGAGGAGAAGAATGCTGAAAAGGCTGAGAAGGTATAACCACAAATATCATCCTACACTGTTATGCTCCCGCTGACATTTCATCCCAGCCAAAGGCAAGCAAGAAGAAGGCTGCCGCTGCCGAGTAGTCTCGCAAGCCAAACTAGTTTCTTCTTTGTGAATATTTCCATGTTGGAACACACACAACCTCGTCTACACTCCCTCTTCGGCCTTTTTTCTTTTCTTTTTGCTAGGTAATTGGTCAATGTTACGGTATTTAGTTGCGAGCAGCGTCTTGGTTCTCATTTTCGTTTTGTCTCTTGTTCTCTGGAATTCATGAGAGGCCTGATGGAGAACATGTAGCAGCATATGCAGGCTTTTTTTTATACATAGTATATGAATTCATTTCTCCAAACAATTAGATATACTATTGATTATTCTAGGATATCATAAGTCGATACGTAAATTACGGTAAAGCTAGATTGTAACGACCCGGATCCCTGGAAGGCCTGAGCTTGGCATGGTCTCCAGCTGCCAATCATCACCTGGGGAAGCTCAGAGTAATTAAGGTTTAGCGCAGCCTTGGCTGGCTAGCGCACAGCAAATGGCAGGGCGGCGCGGCGTGTCGCGACTTTTTGGGTTTCGCGAATCTTTGCATTGACTAAGGTGAGCGAGTGGGAACCAGGAATTTCAACTTTGAATTCCCACGCACCCATTTCAGCTCCGCCATGAGAGGAGCCGAATCCGCAACTCCAACATGTTAATCGTCAAGCCTTCGTGGCTTTGCCACACGGGAGAATCCAAGGACTTCGAGGTCTACTCGTGCCATGTCTCGCAGGACGGCAAAAGGCTGGCGACGGCCGGAGGTGACGGCCACGTCCGAATATGGTCGACCGAGGCCATCTACAACGCTGAAGATCCAGATTACGCAAAACCGCGCCAGCTCTGCCACATGAGCCATCACCTAGGCACCATCCACTCGGTTCGCTTCTCGCCAAACAACCGCTATCTAGCCTCCGGCGCCGACGACAGGGTCATCTGCATCTACCAGCTCGACCGGAACCCGCCCTCGCACGCAACCACCTTCGGCACCAACGAGCCACCCCCGATCGAGAATTGGAAAACGCACAAGCGCCTGGTCGGTCACGATAGCGATGTTCAAGACCTCGCCTGGTCATACGACAACTCGATCCTTGTCTCCGTCGGTCTCGACTCGAAGGTCGTGGTATGGTCTGGGCACACCTTCGAGAAGCTCAAAGTCATTGCCGTTCACCAAAGCCACGTCAAGGGCATTACCTTTGATCCGGCCAACAAGTTCTTCGCGACTGCTGGCGACGACCGCACCATCAAGATCTTTCGGTTCACCCCTCCGCCACCGAATGCGACGCAGCATGACATGATCAACAACTTCGTCCTGGAGACCACAATCAGTGCGCCCTTCAAGAGCTCGCCGCTGACCACATACTTCCGGAGGTGTAGTTGGTCTCCGGACGGGAATCACATTGCTGCGGCCAACGCAGTCAACGGCCCTGTCAGCAGTGTCGCCATCATCGAGCGAACAAGATGGGACAGCGAAATCAACCTGATCGGACACGAAGGCCCAACTGAAGTTTGCATGTTCTCCCCCCGGCTGTTTCACACGGAGAATCCAGCCGACCCCGAGGCTTCACAACACTCCTCACTCGTAACCGTCATCGCGTCTGCCGGGCAGGATAAGACATTGAGTATCTGGAATACGAACACTTCGAGGCCGGTGGTCATCGTGCAAGACGTGGCATCCAAGTCGATTTCCGATCTGGCGTGGGCCCCCGACGGCCAGACTCTGTTCGCTTGCAGCTTGGATGGCGCCGTCATAGCTGTAAAATTCGAGACGGGCGAGCTTGGCTGGGTTGCAGAAGCGGAGGAGAATGACAAGGCGCTGGAGAAGTACGGCATCGCGAGGAAGGGGATGGGCACGGCTGAAGATGTGGACGGGCTCCATCTCGAGAACCACAGCAAAGCCGGAGAGCTACGAGGCGCCGAGTCCAGAATGGGAGCGCTCATGGGAGATGTCGAGCCTGCGAAGGACGCCGTGACAACCAACGGCGTGAAACCGGCGACAAAGAATGGGGAGGTGAACGCAAACGGTACCTCAGAGTCGAAACCTACCAAGGAGAAGGAGACGACAGCCGAAGAGAGTGCCGACAAAACGGCAGAACGTATCAATGAGTTGAAAGCACGAGTGCAGGTCACCAAGGACGGCAGGAAGAGAGTTGCACCGTTGCTCGTATCATCATCAGGAACTGGTCTTTTATCATTACCCCAATCCCAACTCGTCGGCGCCAAGTCGACGATATCAACGCAGAATGATGCACCTCAAACAGTACTAGATCTATCCAAGCCGTTCCACGGCTTGCCGCGAGGCGGAATAGCAGCGATGCTCCTAGGCAATAAGAGAAAAGCTATCGCAACAGAAGGGGAAGACGATGACGAGCAAGCGCCCAAGCGGCCAACCTCGGGCCCTGTCCCGATCGTGTCTGACACTCCAGACGGTCTTGAGCTCGCAACTCCGACAGCTCCCTCCAACGGAGTCGTCCCAACCCCCGAGTTTCTTCGTCCGGCAGTTCTTAATCCCTCCATCGCATTTTCTCAAGTCAGGCTAGCAGTGCCTAAAATACGGTCCCACATCGTCAGGCCCCTTGAGAGAGGCATTCTCCAAGGCGAATCATCGGCGGAAGAAGCTTCCAAGATCCCAGAAAATATTCTTCTGGAAGCCAAGAACCCGGTTCGGCCTCGGGAACCATCCCGCATTACTTCCTCAAAGCGCGGCGCTCTGCTCTGGCAGGATTTCTTGCCGCGCGCAATTATTCTCGTTACAGGAAACAAGAATTTCTGGGCAGCAGCATGCGAAGATGGGACCCTACACACGTGGACTCCTGCAGGGCGGAGGTTATTTAACGGCATCATACTGGAATCCCAACCCGTGATTCTCGAATCCCGCGACCACTGGTTATTATGCATCACCTCGGTGGGCATGTGTCACGTCTTCAACATCAGGACCATGTCGGCTGCGCACCCGCCAGTCTCTCTGGCACCCATACTCGAAATCGCCTCAGCATCATTATCACCTGACGGAGCTACACCGGCTCCAGGTGTGACCTCGGCCCACCTCAACAGCATCGGCGCAGCAGTGGTAACGTTATCCAACGGCGACGGATTCTTTTACAACTCATCAATGTATTCATGGCAGCGCTTATCCGAGTCTTGGTGGGCATTAGGAAGTCAATACTGGAATTCCAACGATTCTTCAATCTCTGCTTTGTCAACCACGGCCGTGGGACCGGCATCTTCTTCGTCCGCCTCGACATTGAACGTCTCGGCCGGCATCATTCCATTCCTCGAACGACACACTACCACGGAGTTCTTGCTAAAGGGGAGGGCATTCACTTTACAGAGACTGATCAAGACTTTACTGTCCAAGGACGGATATGAAGGCTTCGAGGGGACCGTGAGCGTTGCCCACCTGGAGAACCGTATGGCCGGGGCGTTGGCTCTCGGGAGCAAGGAGGAGTTTAGGTTGTACTTGTTCATGTATGCCAAGCGGATCGGGGCGGAGGGGTTGAGGAGCAAGGTGGAGGAGTTGCTGAACTGTCTGTGTGGGGGAGTTTTGGGGGCGAACAAGATTGGGGATAGGGATGGCGAGGGGAGAGAAAAGGGCAAAGGGTGGTTCAGCGAGGGTGAGGAAAAGCTGGGCGGATGGGATAGGAGCGATTTGCTGAAGGGGGTTGTGCTGATTTTGGGTAAGTAACGAAAAAACCGGAAGGGGCAAAATGCGGTGTTGGATGAAAGTGATGCTAACGGAGTGAAAACAGGCAAGTTCAGAGATTTACAGAGGTTGACGGTGCAGTATGCTAAGATCTTGGGTCTGACTGGTGGTGATCAGGATGACGAGGATGATGTTGATGAGGGGGACGGAATGGTGGAATGAATGGTCGTCGGTGGGGTTTGTAGATGAACGACGTAACATCACAGTAAAAGCTTCGATCTGTGAACGAAAGGGGAAATTTTTAACGAAAATTGAGGTGGGGTTCCGAAGGGAATGAGGGAAGTATATTTGTTTTATTCTTATCTTGTCAGATGGGTTCTGGTGGACTTTTTTGATTTGTTCGTTTTTCCGTCGCGGTGGAGGTGGGAATCCGGTTTTTTATCATGTCACTTTTTTTTTCTTGCTTTTGCTCGGTCCCTTTCTACTATTTACCTCTTGGTATCCATCTATCTATATCTGTGAATGAGGTGGGAAGGAATGGAAAGCAAATGGAGTTTGGGGCGTTGCGCGATGGGGTATGGGATTGTTTGGGACCCCGGAGCGAGAGAGTTTGACGGATTTTTTTTTTGCGTTGCGTGTATATATGAATAGGAAAAGGCAAAACATAAGAGGCTTACTTTTGACTACCAAGGAAGTGCTGTGGGTAGTGTGTCGGCGGTGAGGTGACCAAGATAGGATTGGTGTTGACAGTATTCACCAGTTCTTCATGGTGCTGGGTACCCACCGATACATTATAGATCTCGAAGTGGGCTAACCGCGTTGGGGGGGGGGGGGGGAGGTTGGATTGCTCGCGTGTCATTCATCACGAGGATGATTTGGTATGCTCATTTGCTCGGTGGTTTGTTGGGGGGCCTGATAGGATGGATGGATGGATGGAATTTTGAGGATCAGGCTTTCGTATCCTTCTACTGTACATTGCCTGCTATTATAGCCATATTTTTTGGGACATGATCTTGAGCTGGGGGAACTTTTGGGTTTGTTGGTGTGTTTGGGTTCTAATTATTTCCCGATTTAGGGGGGTCATTTTCAACCTCTTTCTCAGCTGCAGATCCTCGTGTTCTTCTTTTTTGCTATACCCCTTGTTATTATGCAGTGGGGTACGTCAGCCTTACGCTTCGATCTGAGTGACCACCATCCCAGCCTAGCTGCTGTGCTTGTGCCGTGGGGGATGGGGATGGGATAATGATATACTAATAATAATAAGCTAGCGATGCTACGAGTATGATTTTTACCCCTCCTCCTCCTTCCTCCTCCTCCTCCTCTCCCCCACATTTCCATTTTGGATTTTTACCACTCACGTCATCTTTGAATGTTGGAGGTAAAGTAAAGCTTGACACCACAACGGCAAAGTTTCTTATTGGCTTTGCAGCCCGTTTGTTGTTTGGGGCTGTTTTCGGGTTGATGATGTACTGAGTGTAATAATCCCCCCAGAGTGTCTGACAGGATCTTGAGTAGATACGCCCGATTCAAAGTCGGGCTTTGAAAAGTTTGTTTCCTCCGAGGTGTGTGTGGGTCAAGGTGGTTTCTTCAGCTGTCCATATTTTGAACAATAATAATAAGGCAGAAGAGCATTTGCCGGACGAAGGCAGAAACCGAATGAAAAGATGCAATGTGCCATCGTGACGGGAGAGCGACGTCCCCGTTCACCCTCCACCACCCCTCGCTTCGCTTGGATCTTTTGATATCCATGGGACAACCACCTCGGGGGGCGCACGCGATCGCACCCAAGAAAATATTCATTGCCACCCTTTCCCCTCTTTTCCCTGTTGGTTTCATTGAGATATTTTTCTTAGTACATCCTGCTCAGTTTGGGCCGAGACGACGTAGACGCACACTAGGCTATGAGCTGCTGAGACGTGGATCAAGCTTGGAAGGAGCACGAGGCTATGGTTCATCGGTCTGCAGCCGTGGCGTTTTCTGTATTGGGATTTCGTTCCATGCGTGCCGTGTGTGTGTCTGAGGAGTTGCTAACCTATCAGGTTTTTTTACCTATTCTAAGATGGCTTGAGTCCAGAAGGATTTGTTAGGTGCGGGGGAGAATTGATAGGTTACATTTGTGTCTGTGTGGGATGGGAAGTTTTGCCTTCTGGGACATTAATATAAAAATAAAATAAAATAAAATCATGGTATGCATACACAAGAATGCTTGTTCATAGTATGATCACAAGTTGTGGCTAGAGAGTAAGACGGGAACCGACCAACGAGATGATGGCATCATACACACCCACCCGCCGTTTTTTTTTTTTTTTCTTATTGTTCCTCAACTCTCAAAGCAATCTAGACTACTCCGATTCTCTCTTTCTACTTGGCTACTGGTTTCTCGGGGGAAAAACCGCGGCCCACGATTGGTACGTACATGTACAAGTTCGGCATGTTCGTTTTCTCCTTTTCTTCATCAAGCCTATCACAAAGAAGCTCCTCGATCGGCTATCTGCAGGATATTATTTCCATCAGCTTGCAATCATGGCGGATGTGAACCGGAGATTCGAGGACATACCTTACTTCCTGGGCCCCCCCCCCCTTCTTCCCCACTACACCCTTTCCCCAAAAAAGAATTAAAGAAAACCAAACCAAAGTAATCCACTGCGAACAGTCGAATGAGGGTCTAAGTGGTCGTCTGATGATTTGCCGTTGCTTATCCGAACGTGACTCCAGCCAAGATGTGTCGAGGGCTGCGTTGATGGTTACACCCAGATATCTTATTCGCCGCTGATTGCTCCGTCAAGGACGGCCAGTCACATGGCGGTTGGAGTTTCCTGCCTGTGCCTTCGGCATGGTGGTTCGCTTTTCCACGCTTTGTCGAGACTTGTTTGCGAGCAGCAAGGCAGTCTGCATGTCTTGCCTCTCTAGGTTTGGTCCTGTATTGCCCAAGGTCTGTCCGTGGGAGGGTTGTATAAGATGAGGACTCGGGGTCTACGTCCTCATCCGCTCTCTCTCGTCAAATGTGAGTGTGGCTTATTGTCTCTTTCGAGAGACGAATCGTGATTTTTCAAACGCCTTCATAAAGCTTATCGAGCAACCGTTTGGGTGCCTTGCCTGGTTCACGGACAACCTTGATAGTCACGCTAACTATCACATGTACTCAGCATCCATAAAACTGAACAGGCTTCCCCCCGCGGACAAAACTTTTTCAGTGCCTTTATAAACCTTGTCTTCCGAGCTCTCTCAGTTCTTCGCCGACTCTTCAGTTGCGTCTTTGATCACTCGTGATATATCTAAACCCACAGAAACTTTCTCCAAGGGACAGCAACAACTCAACTCGTGTCGTCACCAACCATGGCAGTCGTCAGCAAGCAAACAACGCAAAGGTGGGACGAGGAAAGAACTGACAGGTCATTTCTTTCTTTTGTAGTTACCTGCTGGATATATTGCGTCCCCGGTGAAGAAGAGCTGGCCGCGGAATACATCGTCCACTATCTTACAGCACGGGAAATTCGCTACAGTCACTGGAAGCCCAGTCTCTGTCGGCTTCCCCAACACGTACATGAAGTGTCGGGGGAGAAATCCTTTGGGGGAAAGGCATTTGCGGGTGTGAAGGTGCGTGTTTACTTTGCCCCTGGTTGCTGGCGCGGAGGCCAGAGAAAAATCACGACACGATGCTCATAGGTTTTTTTTGGGGGGGACTTTACAGGTTCTTCTCACGACGACCCGAGGTGACATCATTACCGAGGCCGGCTGTCACAAGCACATGGTAAGATATCTCGCCTGTAACTGATCAGGTTTTTGCAACATACTACAGAAAAGGCTGACGTGCAACTGACAAAACATCAGGAGAACCTCTGTCGTGTTCTTTCAGCTACCATCTCTCATGAGGGTGCTTGTCCCAAATTATGCAGGAACTGTGTGGGGATCAGGAAGGAAATAATCGCCTGGAGCATTGTCCCAAGTTGGGGTTACTCCAGCAAGTTGGCCAAGTGAGTTGTTCACTTTTAAACCCCCAATCCCCGCGGGAACCAAACTGAGCTCACCCAAGAAAACACTTACCAAGTGAATACCTAGGTTCGAGCTCACCAGCAGGTATCGGACCACGTACAACGAGTCTCCTGCGGGACAAATCGAGCACATCATGAACGGCGTAAGCTGTTTATCACCTGGCCCACGGCCTTTTTCACCAATCTAACCTCAAAAACAGCTTCTTGGGATCAGTGATGAGGGAGCCTGGAGAAGAGACCTATCCCACGAAGGCTGCTCCCACCATTCCATTCTAACCTGCATCACCTCGCTCGTCGCCCAGATCAAAGACGCCAGCGACCGCCTGGCCAATGCGGACAGCAAGCTCGAGATCGCCGTGAGGAACGGGAGCCTCCCAGCCGTCATGGAGGATTTCATCAGCACCCTTGTAGAGATGAACCAAGCAGGCTCCTCGATTCTCTACCTCATCGACCGGCGCATCCTCCAGGGGGGGCTTACGAGCGTCATCAGCGGCCGCTATTCGATTTTCCGCCTCCTCAAGAGAATTTTCGATGCCTCCATCCGGAGGTTGCCGTCCACCAACGACCCCAAATTCTCTGAATTCAAGGCTCAAGGTAGGTTTCAACCTCTCCCCCCCTTCCCACCTCCCTTTTTCTCCTTCTTTCTCTCCTTCTCCTTCTCTCTCTCTCTCTCTCTCTCTTTGTCCAACATCAAGGTACTAGCAGATAGCATCCTGACCTTTTTCTTTCTTTCTCCTTTTTCTAGCCAGAATAGATAGCCACCACTACCGCTGCATCTCCCAAACCGTAGCCGCCCACGTGCGCCTTCAAAGCCCCTCGTCGCTCTCCTCCTTGGCTTCCGCAGTCGCCTCGGCACCGACGCGCGCAGAGAAATGCGCGCTCCCGTCCAAGATCGGCCTCGTCCCAGACTTGATCGGCAACAAGTCCATGCACTCGGCCGCGCTGGCCAAGACCTGCGGCAGGTACAGGGAAGCCGCCCAGGCGTTCGTCAAGGACGTCGAAAGGATGGTCCAAGTGATTGATGAGAAGAAAAAAAGGCGTGGCGCGTCCAGGAAAGGCTGGAAGGCTTGCGAGTACGAGAAGCGCAGGGCCCAGGAAAAGTTGAAGGCTTTGGAACAGGGCTTCGGGTCCGATACCGAGTCGACCGTTGATTCCGAAGAGGACTGGAATGAAGAAAAGATGGAAAAGTGGATGGTTTAAAATAACAACAACAACAATAACAACAACAACCCCAAAAAAAAAAAAAAAAAAAAAAAAAAAAAAAAAAAAGTCTGCACTTGGATTTTTTTGATTTTTTTGGTTTGTTTGTTTTGAGGGGGAGGGGGGGAAAGGGGGGATAAAGGAGTTGACGCTTTGGGTGGTTACATTTTTATCAAAAAGCACACAACAAAACTCGTGTTCAACAAGTAATAACTGGAAGGCTACCAGGATTGTATCTATTTTCGAGCAGATGTAGTTTAGGGAGATGGAGTGTCGGAAGCGCCCGAAGCGCAATTCATTGGTTGATCTTCACAAGTATAACACAAATTTGCTTTGAGAGCATTATTCTAAAAGCTAAAAAACCAAGCAACCTTGAACACTTGATTATATGATTGCCACCTAATCTAATCTCTCTATGTCTAGCTTCTCAAGTATAACTATATCATATCCAAGTGCACGCGCATGCGTGCATGAAATCCCAACTCTTCCATCGTCTCACTTCTTCCTCCTTCTAATCTCAGTCTCGATCTGCACAGGCGGAATGATGGTGCCGCCCAGCCAGAAAGATTTGGGTCGTTCCTTCAAAGGTCTAAGCTCAAAATTATCCAACAAAAACGCCAGAATCATTTTCAGCTCATGGGCTACAAAGAAACGACCAGGGCAGGCGTGTCTCCCATGGCTGAACGGCAGAAACGAATCGCTGGTGGTCACCATCCCTAATCTCATGATTCTGATGGCCTCCTCGGGGTCCCGATTGCCGCCGCTTGCTTGGTAGTCTTCCCGCACTCTCGAAAACCTAAAGGCGTCGTATTTGTCAGGGTCGGGATACAGATTCTCGTCGTGGTGCGTGTTGCCTAGGTCAAGCATCAAAGATGCGCCGTAAGGAGCGTGCCAGCCCTCAACGGTGTTGGTTATGCCGTCTGGCGCAATGACCTTACGGTGAGTCAAGGCAGTAGCGAAGTTGCTGAGACGCATGGATTCTTTGATGGCGCTGTCTGTGCGATGAAGACTTGTTAGGCCCCGCTTTGTCCAGTTACCGTTTTCTTCACGGAAGACTCGGGATGTCTCTTCGCGAATTATTGCCAGACAGTTTTGGGATGGGTCCGAGGACAGGAGATCGAGAAGGAGACTGTGTGCCGTGATGACGGTGGTGTGAATGGCAGCGAACTCAACAGGCAGAAGGCGTTTTGAGAGCATCACTGGGTTGAGCTCGGCAACGAGTCCATCACTCTTTGCTTGGCGGATTAACCAAGTGAGCATGTCCTCTGGGGGTTTGTAGTCGGAGTTTTCGGGTTTCATCATGTCATCCAGTCGTTTCTTAATAAATGGTTTTGCAACGGCGTACGATTTACGCCAGTGAAGGCGGTTGGAAAGGCACACGAGCGGGCCCACGATTGGATGGAATATCGAGGGGACCATCATCAGGATAAAGCTGTTGCGCACTACGTCGTCGGCGAAGGCGACTTGGTTTTTGAGGAACTCTCCGTCCCGACAGAGCGGCGCGCCCACAAGCACGGCGTTGGTGATGCGCGGGATGATGCCAAGGAAGAACTCCCAGAGATTTATCGAAGTCCATTCTTCTTCCGTAACGTTTGCGAGTGTGGCCTCGATAGCACTGTGAATTTCTTCCTGTATGGTCGGGAGCAGACTGATGATGTTGCGCGCGAGGTGTTTGTGGATCGTCTGGATAGGGAATTGGTCGTCCAGACCGAAGAATTGGTAGTCGTTGAAGAGGGAGTCTCGGTGGGATTCCTTGGTCGAGAGCACTCGGTCGGGCTGCTCAAGGAACCAGGCGGTTTGGGATCGGGGCACCACGATCTCGTCGGGGCGGGCTGGAGCTGCTGGGACGACGAATGCGCGACCGTGTTTGCCATACTGTCGGCAAGGAAGGATTAGCCACGAGATTTTGTGCCAGGAGGTGCTGGACGGAGCCATGCCCGTTCACACCTTACCTTCTCGGTCCCTTCGGCTACCCAGTTGTTGAACCGCGTCACATACTGAAACCAGTTCTTGATGGTACCCAGGTAGCCATCTTCGGATCCTAATCGCGGCAGCGACTTGGGATACCGGGGCTGCCATGTAAAGTCGACAACGAAGGAGGCGACTATGAAGAAGATGAAGAGAAGGATGGTTTGGCCAAGGGTCAGCGACTCGAGGAACTGGGAGCTTAGGCCAGTCGCCATGGCGTAGATGATTAACTATGGAGGTGGGTGGATGTTGATTATTTTCACCATCTCACTGCTGCAGCCCTGGGTCGAAGATGATGACATGGCGAAGCTGTATTCCCGTGCTTTGATTTGGTTGGTCGATGGTGGATAGAGAAAGCATGAAACAATCCTGAGCCTGGCCGCTGGTGTGCAGGTCCACTCAGCAGGGGGTTCGACATCTTGGTAGCCCACTGCAGATCTGGCTTGCAGGGGTATGTCCCACCACACTCAGGTCCCCAACAGTCAACCGCCGCCCCCCCCCCCACCCACCCGATAAATGTATTAGAGCTCGAGCTCACCCACTACCTAGGTAGCTATTTGTGGCTTCATGGTCACATGTCCTTGATTCCATGCAGACGCTTCTGGCGGGATCGGAATCGAGCCAGGTTTTGTATGGAGATCCTGCTCTGCAACTGCCAAATTTGTCAACTGCATGCTGCACGTTGTGATTGTAAGTTCCCTGACATTCCGCTGCCATATTCCCAACTGATGAGGACAACCTATATTTTATTTCCAAGAGTGAAGCAAGATGCAAGTTAGTAATAAGAAGTAAATGTTGCCGCTAGAAACCACTTCCTCAGCCTCGGAAGGTGGCGGCGCTGCTCCGTGTGCTCCCTCCATTGAGTGCTCTAGGGAAAAAGTGTTGAAAGGTGAAGGGAATAATAAGCCAGCCATTGATGAAAACTGAGTAGACGGAGGGGGGGTCGCTACGACAATCAGCGGGCCGCTTTTAGTGCAAACCTCAAGCACTGCAGGTGGGTGGGGCCCGGGGGGGAGCAAGCTACGCCAAACACAATACCTACGACTACGACGACTGCATTTCCAGCAGTGATTGCCTCTTGACGCCAATCTGCCTTTTTTGACCGTGCATCTTTCTTGGCCATAGCGCCCGTTGTTTTTCTTTCAGGATTACGATATCTTGAAACCGCATGTTTTATTTCAGCGCGCTCACCTTAGAATTTCCATCTTCGCATCAACTACGGCAAGGGTCTGTGTCCACCCTTCACCTCGTCCTGTCCTCTCTGCGATCCAGCAACGTAATGAATGGGCTTGAACAAAGCGAGGACTCTTCCATCAAGACTTGCTTGCTCCTCGAGTCTTGCTCGTTGATTTAAAATGCAAAATACCCTTTGTCGCGTCCAACTGAAACTGCTCCTCTGCTGGACAGCACCCCCTTAAGCATGTCGACATTCAACGGCCTGGTTGCCGAATTCCCAGACATCAGAGGTAAATAGCTCATTGTTCGGATCCCATATATGTGTACATATTTATATATATATATGTATATCCCAGAAGCTAACCCACCGTCACATAGTCGACTTCTTTCGGTCACACCCGGACTTGCGGCCTCCTCTCGCCTGCTTCCTCAGCCACATCCATAGCGACCATCTCGCAGGCCTGGAGAGCTTGAGATCTCCATTCGTTTACTGCTCCGCAGCTACGAGAGAAATGCTTCTTCGTCTTGAGAGATTGCCGTGTCGTATTAACTATGCCAGAGGAATCTTGGAAGCGCGCATCCAGAGATATCGCCATCTCAAAAACCTGCTGAAGCCACTACCCTTGGAAACCCCGATCATCTTGGAACTTGAACCTGGCAACAATCTCCAGGTCACTCTATTTAATGCTAACCATTGCCCTGGCTCCGTCATGTTTTGTGCGTTTGGCCCTGTTGCATTGACATCTTGTACCAAAAGCGCTAATGGCAATCAGTGTTTGAGGGTAACGCAAAGGCCGCCTTGTACACCGGAGATATCAGAAGCGAGCCGTGGCATGTGAGCGCGATTGCAAGATCACCAGCTTTGGTCGAGTATTCATCTGGACTTAAGACCATCGACACCATCTACCTCGACACTTCTTTCACTGACGATATCGAGTTTCCAACAAAATCTGAAGGAATCCGAGAGCTTCTACTAAAGGTCTCCAAGTACCCAGAGGATACCATATTTCACTTCCAGGCATGGACTTATGGGTATGAGGACGTATGGATTGCTCTATCAAAGGCCTTGCAAAGTAAGATTCACGTGGACCGCTACAAGAGCCTCATCTACCGTTCACTTGTTGCAAAAGATAAAGATCACCAGTTTGCAGCACAATTTCACTTGGCTCCCGAAGCACCGGCCTTGGTTGGTTTCATGTGCGGAAACACTTCTCATCCTGGCTGCCTGACCCTCGATGAGAACGTCCGTGTCCATAGCTGCGAAAAGGGCAATTACTGTCAGAAGGTAAAAACCTCCCCGGTTGTTTGGATCAAGCCTATCATAACTCGCCTCCCCAATGGACAAGACATTGCAGAAGTCGGGGTCGGAGGCGGAGGCGACGACTTGGAACGCGAAGCTGAATTAGATTACCTTCTTCCCGAAGACATCGAGTCTTTGCTAGAGCTGTGAGTTTGCCCGGGCTCCGTGATGCACATCGACTGACTTTGGTAGGATTGGCGACGAAGATGACATTCCTGCAGATATACAAGAGGAGTTTCGTGTCTTTTTGTTAGGCGCAATCTCAAGTGGCCGGAAAATACCTCTGGATATGGAGCGATCCACCTTTGGGGAGGAAAACGAAACAAACCTCACAAACTGCGTCCAGGCAATTGCCAGAAAACTGAAGTCACGGGCTACGCAGGTACTGACAGACAGCTCCAAGGATGCTCTGCCCACGACCATCACCTTTCCTTACTCGCGCCATGCATCGTTTCCCGAACTCTGCAATCTCGTAGACGCATTCAAGCCAAAGGACATATGGCCATGTACTGTCAATGTACCCCACTGGCTTGCCCACGGTTTGTCAACACACACAGCTCACAGGGGCTAGGACTGATTTGGAGATTAGGTATTACCATCGGGGGGCTCTTTGGTCAGTTCTGTTCCGATGATCGGTTTCGGCACGATCAGATGATGATCGACCGATATCCAAATACAAGCAGCAACACCCACGACTTTGAAGACACACAGGCTACAACAGCTTCCGAGAGGCTTTCTCAGCAAGAAATCGCTTGTCTGCCCCCGTCTTCGGTCTCTAGACCCGAGCCAGCAATGGAGAAGTCATACCAACCATCTCTGGATGCAATCGATCGAGGCTCCCTGGCACACGGTGACCGCCTCGATTCTTGTTCAGGTGACATTGGGCCGGATTGCGCATGCGAGGACCCTGCGTCCAGCAACCATAACGACAATTCCGAGAGTGTCGATATAGAAGGTCTGCAGGATTCTCAAGACTCAGAAAAGTCGGGCTATGCATTCGAAATTCGAATGCATGCATATTATGCCATACTCGACAATGCCAGGTATAACACTTGCGAGAGAATCGGGTTTTTGTCCACGACTGATAACCACACTCTCGCCGAACAAGAGTTCGACTGTTAGGGGGGGAAATGATGAAATGTTCAGCTTCTACTTGACTACCAAGGTTGCTGCCAGCATTTCTATTGGCACGCTTCTACAGGTTGACACTGTTTTGAGCATTTATGCAGTGGAACCATCCAATCAAATGTCGATCCCCCGCAACAACCCTTGACCCAAACGGAGTCTGGGAACAAATACAACATCGGCGATTCCACGAGGATAATTATTCCGCGAATGCCCTTCAAAAGGAAAATGTAAAGTCTCATCGCAAAAACACGCTCGAATCTGACCGGGGTTGCAAACATATTATTCCAGCAATTACGAACAGTTCCTCTCTCTCGCTCACGAAGCCGTTGTTGACACTTGAGCGGCACCACCTCCAGCCAGTATGATGCGACTTTATCCATATGCATGAACTCTCTGGGGAAGCTGTGGCTAAATTGGAACCCGTCGTTCACCAGCTCTCGTTTGTGCAACCCACTATACGACCCCCGCAACCCGCCTTCCCGGGAAGGGTGCGAGAAGGATGAATGGGTCTTGGCTTTCTCTGGCATATAAGGCGAGCCTGCCAACCTTGACCAGGTCCATGCAGTTTGCCGGTCTCTGGGTCTTTGCGCAAAGCGGCTTTCCAGATTCTTGGGTATCTCCTGTTCTGTCTTTACCGCATTCGGTGGTGGGTACCTGGACTTGTCTATCACCATGTGGGCGAGACATGGAGCACTCCTGACTCTTGTCACTCTTTTATCATCGTGGTCCTGTCTGGCGGCCAGCATCGGTAACCTTGGTGGGCAAGAGAGCACTGTCGACTCGCTCGGATCTGGGAGCTACGTAGCCAGACGCGCCGATCCGAACCTAGCCGGCTATCTGGGCGTCTTCTTCCTTGGAGCGGACCCCTATGTATACTTTTATCTCAGCAACGGCAATGACGCCTTATCATTCAAGGCCCTGAATAAGGGAACGCCAATCATGAAACCTACCAAAGGCACGGGAGGTGTACGGGATCCTACCATCATTCCAGGAGGAGGGAGTGAGGCTGGGAGAAAATGGTACATCATCGGGACAGATTTGAATATTGGAAAGGTTCGTCAACCTCGGGCAAAGGGGCCGGCCATCATGCGGTGGGGACGCGACATGGCATTGCTGACGCTGAGAAATCTTAGACGAACTGGGATGCCGCACAGCGACAGGGTTCGAAGGGGATCTTTATCTGGGAGAGTACGGACCTTGTGAACTGGGTCAATGAGAGGCTTGTGGTTGTGGAGGATGGAAGCGCCGGCATGGTGTGGGCTCCTGAAGCAATCTGGGATCCTGCAAAGGGTAAGCATCAACTCGATCACGAACGCGATTCAAATCTGACTGTGACAGGACAATACTTGGTTCATTGGGCGTCTAAATTTGTGAGGACCTCCTTCTGCTCTCCGCCCTAGCCAGACAGCACTGACAGAAGCATTAGTATCCCGCGTCGGACCCCGGGCACACGGGCTCCCCATCCAACATCCGCATTCGATATGCCTACACTAGCGACTTCAGGACATTTAGCGCGCCACAAACCTTGATAGACAAGGCACCAACCAACATCATCGATCTTACCTTCCTGCCGCTCAACGGGAGTGATGGCAAATCGTTTGTCCGGTTCATGAAGGACGAAACCAAGAAGACGGTATTCGCCGAGTACTCCAACAGTGGACTGTTTGGCACCTGGACTCGCCCCGGAGGTGATTCAGCCATAATTCAGTCAGGCGTCGAAGGGCCCACGGCTTATCTTGACAATCTGAACCCCAGCAAGGTTCATCTTTTGCTCGACTTCTATGGGGCTGATGGTTACAGGCCGTACGAGGCTACCAATCCCACCGGCAACAGTGGCTGGACGGCAAGCAGCAGGACTAATTTTCCAGCAAATCTCAGACACGGAAGTGTCTTGCCTGTCAACCAGACTCTGTACAATGCTTTGAGGGCGAGATGGGGATAGTCAGAATATTTCGAGTCGTTTCTGACCTGATGACGTCACGCGATAGTTGCTGAGGAGTAACGAGGGGAATCATTGTCAATAAACCGAAATCCGAACCAATTCTCGGACAGGATGGGGAGAATAAGCCGACGAAATCCAACGTCACGAGCAGCGAAGCGTCGAGAAGATAGGATAATTAAGGAATACGGTTCTTGTCGGCCTTCGTTGCGGGCGCGTAGACTGATCAAGGCGATTACGCAGACCCCACTTCGTGGACGCTGATTGTGCTCACACAGAGCTGTGTATAATAAGGTATCCTGATCCACCTCTTCACCAGACTGGATCCTGCACAGCGACTTTGCACCAACTCGACACCGATGACATGACCAACCAGCCTCTTTGGATGATATGGGAGGAGTTGACAAGTATCTAAACATTATTATAAGCATGCGAAGGGCTTATAAGGGAAAGCAAAGCATCCTAATCTTTAGGGGAAAGTCGTGTAAGCGGATGTAAACTGGTCTTGGGAGAAGACCCCCCACCCGCGTCAGCTGTAGCCGAGTGCAGCACTCTCCAAACCGTGTGACCTATCAATCCGGGTGCGATTTATGATCCGTATACGGTTGTCTAAGCAGTAGAGCCAGTTGCATGCAATTCACTGACATACTGCAGACCTAGTCACCATCTATTAGTTGCCTCGGTCAACCCCGAAATCAACCGTCACTCATCAACAAAAGGACTTATAAATACTTGTTCAGCACCTACTTTTCAATTTTGTAACCTCAGGCTCCTCTCAATCACGCTGTATTGCACTGCTTGGTGGATCCTCTTCCTCGCATGCTCAGTCATCGTCTTAGCAGAATTACAGCTTCCTGGGTTGAGCGTTGACTTAACCAGGATTGCCCAACTTTGACATTTGACACAGCGCAAATTCTGGCCAATTAGCTTACATCGTTTTTCTACCTCATGCATGGGCCAATCATCGGTAAGCAGCCTTGTCAGCTCCCCCACCACAAACTTTTAAGAAGGCACCCTTTATTATTCAAGCAACAAAATAAAAATGGGGTTTTACAATACCGCAAGAATGATTATCAAGCAATACATTGCGCGATGGCATGAATCTGTGGCTGAGATTGTTGACGGTTCTGTCGTTATCGGCATATTTTCATGTTTCAACAGCGATATTTGCACTGCACAAAAGAAACAAAGGACAGCCTCGCTCCTTTCACGACCTCACTCCTATCCTGCCATATCATGCGACGAGCTTCAGCATCTCCATCCATTTGTTTCGAGGTACAAGTCAGTCTATATTATTGCGTTTCTATCTCGGTTACAAAACACAAATACAGACACTGTCACGCATATCAAACATCAGTAATATCACATTGCTGTTTACAACTTTACCAGTAGTCCCTTTCATCCCGTACCGAAATGGCAATCTTCTCCCTTCCTCGTCACTATACCAATCCAAAAGTCCCCAACTTAGCACAGAACAAAGAGAAAACAAAAGAAGGTGTCCCAAATTCAGCATGAGACGAGGAAAAACACATCAAGAGTTTACTCAAATCTCTTATCTCATATTCCTTCGCTTGCCTAATTCATGCCCTAATCCTGCTGCACCCTTGATTCATCATAATCCAGTAAACTTAGCACCAGAGTACTCATGTGAAAGCCCATATAAATATCCTGTCCCAAGAAAACCCAATAAAAAGAGGATGAAGAAAAGCGACAGGGAGGAACAAACGAAAAAAGAATCAGCCACCGGTTAGAGCAGAACGCCTATCATTTTCACACTGAGGTTTCAGATAATAAATTCCCGTTTGCTCAAGCACTGAGCCCTAACCCTAACATTACCACGAGAGAAGTGAAGTCAACAAAAGAAAAGAAAACAGAAAACAAATACCGAAAGGGGGGATATCTCCAGATTTTTCTATGCAACCCTTCCAAACCAACCAGCCAACCGATGGGAGGGAAGAAAAAGAAAGAAGAATAAACAAACAAAAAATGGGGAATCATGAAACAGTTCTCCACAGAAAAAAAAAAAAGCAAAATAAAAGGCTTCCACCCGCTCAAGGAAAAAAAAAATATAAAAATAGAAAATAAAACTCCATGCCCATTCCCTTTACTTTACCCGGCCTTATCATCATCATCGCTTTCCCCGTCAATCTCATTCACTATTTTAGAGTTGCGAGAATCATTTAGCGATTCCGGTGTCGGTAGGCTTCAGTTCGAAATCATCGAAGAAGGGTTGCTATTGGGTGTAAACCATTTTCTTGGTGCCTTGGAGGAAATCTACCCCTTGTGACTGAAATGATCTGGGTCGTGAAGATTGGACAGGTTGGGGAGACCAGCCATTTGGCTGTGTCCCATACTCGACGGAGCCGAGGGGCTTTGTTGGTATGAGGGAGCCGACGGGGCTTGCTGGTATGTCAAGGCCGTTGGCGAGGCCGTATATAGGTGTGTTTGCGGCGGATATGGGTATGCCGCACCAGGTGATCTCTTAACCTCGGGCGAAAATGTTGGTGAAGCCGAGTTGGGGCCCCCAATGTGTGGGGGTATCTGAGTATCCAATCTGTGCAATGGCGCATAGCTGTTCATGCTGCCAGGCATTGGGAGTGCCGAGACTGCGGGCTGAGTTGGCATGTGATAGCTTGTCGACATGGGATATGACCCCAACGGCTCAGGCATGGTGCGCGGGCTGGGGTTGGGATATGCATAGGTATCGTACGGAGAATGCTCGCCGTTCGAATGCTGACGCATGCGCTTGCTGGCCCTGCCGTCATAAAAGTCATATGTGTTGTCATACGAGCCGTCCAAGGCACTCTGTCGGCGGGCAAGGTGCGATGCTTGACCGTTGGGGCTGAGATCATGGGCCCCGTCGTGTGGCCCCATGTACCCCATTGATGGACCCTTCATATGATCGACTTGGGCGCTGCCGGCGCCACGCTTCCGGGAGATGACGGTTCTGGAGTCTTTGCGGAGGCGGAGTCGCACACCTTGGTCGCTAAAAGATCGGGTCAAAAACGTCGACTCGGCCAAACCGGGAAAACTCTTGCTAGCATAGACGGTAAACTCCTCAGAAATCTTGCTAGCAAGCTGCCAGCATTCCCTATCCAGCGGTTTCAGCTCGAACAGAATAAATTCGAGTCTGAAGGTTCCTTCCTTCTTGACTGAAAGGTCGCCGAAGACGAAAAAGCCGCCCTGTTGGTTGTTTAGATCCTTGAGATTATAAAGGGATGAGACGACCGTTCCAGCCAGATCACCACTCTTGGGCTCTGACCGACGCTCTTCCGGGTCGTCGCTGCCCTTGGGGAGCAATTTGGCAACCAAAATGAGATAGGGATTTTGGAGAAATCGCTGAGATGGATCCGATCTACTGCTGATCCTGAGCTGGACGATTGGAGGCGGGTCGAGAGGTCTGCGATCTGTTCATTTACCGTGTAAGCGAAACCACACAGAAAGCCGAGTCGAAGAAGAGACTCATCATACCTTTGCCCTTGGTTAACGCAACACATCCATTCTTGGGTTGCTGGCGAATAACCAGCTCGAAGTCTCCTGGCACCGACTGGGCCATCATGGTTGCGGCTGATGTAATAATGTACTTGGGAACCGGAAGCTGCTGGTTCTTTTATATAGTAGCGTCCAGAAAGATTGAATCCTTGGTTAGACCGACACAAACCAACGGGGCATATAAAAAGCTGGAAGTGACTGAGATAAAGTGTTGACGAGACCGAGAGGGGGGGGGGACTGGTTTTGAGATGTTTGGGAGTTGAGTATGGGGATGGCCAGGGAAATAAATGTGTGGTTCCTCGCGGGACAAGGTCGATCAATGACAGATAAAAGAAAACCACGGACGTGGGTGCCGTGTCAGCGTTTAAGTTTGACGAAGGGGAAGCGTCCGTAAATGATAATGCTGGGGAAGTAACAAGCGGACCAGGGGGGGGTGTGCGTAAATGGCCAAAGTAAGCAACACCACTTTTGGCTCTTGTGGAGATGCAGGTCCGCAGATACCGAAAAGGTACCAAAGGAGAGACTTCGATGGCGGGTGGGGTGGGGAGGAGGGGGGGGGAGGGGTGTGGCGGCTGGGTCTGATTTTATGGCTTGATTTAGCGGAATTCTCTTTAACAAAAGTTTTATTCAAGGAAAGCAAAGTCTGCGGTGACGGGAGAAGTGGAGGAGTAGGTTCTGGATGGTTCAGGTGCGAGGACTTGAACCTGAGATGTCAGGTCAGGTAGTCAAGTTGGAATGCTTCAGGTGGATGAATGCAGGCGTGCAGCTTGCAGTCTGCAGGTTCTGGTCTCTGAGATGCTGCTGCTGCTGCTGCTGCTGCTGCTGCTGGTGGTGATGATGACGGATGATGCTGTGGGAGGTGGGCCGCGCGGAGGTTGTCAATCTGGAATGGCAAGGGCCCTGTATGCGTGGCCAGAATGGGCGGATGAAACCTCAGGTACCTTGGGTGGTAGGCAGGGAAGGAGCGAGAGGGTTACGCCCGGGTGCCCTTGGTTCCAGTTCCCTGCGTTCAAGTCCAGGCCCTTCCCAGGTTCCTTCGACCTCGCTTGCTTCCCGTGCTCAGCCTGCTGCCGGTGGTGCTGCTGCTGTTGCCTCCGAGTCCAGTTTTTCTCCAAATTCCCGACTGGGACTTTGCCGCCTCTCAAACAAGGTTGACAGTATGGGTCTGTGGATGTGTGGATGTGTTGGATGTGGGTGGGATGGGAGTGTGTTGTGATATCCTGGACTCAGGAACCCCCGCAGACTCCTCCGTATGTGATCGAATTATAGATTGTAGACGTACCGTGATATGTTTTTTTTTTCTTCTTCTTGCTCTCTTGGCGTTCTCTGATGAGCCAGATCCGAGAGTCAGATGATAGAGTGTGGACTACAAGATCGAGCTAGCCAAAACAAGGTTGTTGAGGCTTGCAGAAAGCAGGATCTCCTGGGGAATGGATTGACTTTTGAAGTGATGCCGCCACGGATAATGACCGGACAGTGCTGGCCCGATGGCTGTGTACAAATCTGGAGAGCGGGACGGGCCAAGCCAAGGGCACAATGCCGTGCGTCCAGTGTCTGATGTGTCGCCTGGCCAAGACAAGGTAATGGGCGATCCGGTTGAGGTGGATGGCGAGTGTCTTGACCTGTCACACAAACGGGGGGAGGGGGGAAGGGGTTTTGATGTGGGTAAAATATAGCTATATTCGCCTGCTAAGTAGCAGTTGAGGGATGGTCGAAGGGCGAGAGCGAGGAGAGACAAAGGACCCTTTGGTTCCGGGTCGAGGTTGGAGGGGAGTTGTGTAAAGAGTCCCAGGCGGTGGTGTCTCTTTGAATAATAAGGCAGAGCAGGGCCTTTGCGGAGCAAGGATTCCCAGGCTGGATCTTGACATTTGAGGTGAAGGGTTCTTTGACATCTGCCATCTGCAATCGGCCGTCTGCCATCATCTCTTGGAGGCAGGCGTCCAGGGCGGTCGTGAGTGAGTGGTTCGGCGGGCGCGCGGGAGCGGGAGTCCGGACTTGACAGGGCTTCAGGGCCCCCTTGAACTGGTTGCTCACAGCCCACGCCGTCAAGCCATCTCCACACTGCACTGGCTGTATGTAGTGTATTGGTGCAGGGCCAGTCAAGGAGGGAGACTCAGGTTGTAGTAGGTAGCGTAGCATTTGAGAGAGCTTGGACAGGGTTGGAAGGGGTTGACAAGGCGGACCGGGGTAGGGGAAACGATGCGGATGGCGGATGGATGGCGTGAATAGTCCGTCTGGGGGGTAGGGTAGGGTAGGGTAGGAGGGGGGGGGGAGTGGTGCTTGGCGTGCCGTTTGCTTCTTACTCTGTGATAATCTTAATTTTTCCCCGATCGATATCCGTTGCAATATCGTCCGTTGGTCTCTACGCACGGTAGCTACTAATGATGATGACATGGTCCTTCCAAGTGCTGCTTCTCCTCGTACCTAGTCTACTAGTGCGTAGCATGGCAATCTAAGTATGTATGCTAGGTAGGGGCAGTACCTATGTAACCAATAGGTAGCTAGGACGACATGTCCCCAACGTCCAGCCATTGATGCCAAGCTTGCAACGCTGGATAAATATGCCGGGTGTTGTTGGTGCTCCTCATGGCCGTCGTTTTCCTTCTTGACAGCCAATTCTCTCAGCTACACCAGGTAGGTAAAACGAACACCTATAGCGTTTCCGGTGTTCCAAGCTTGCAGAGTGCTCTCCGTCCGTCAATTTCCTTGCCGGGGATGAGACCAGGATTAGGGTCGATACGCTATGTACACTACGGCGGCTGCAAGTACCGCTCCCAAGACTTTGTCCCAACCTGTCTTGGACACACTTCCCCCCCCCCCCCACCCCCCGCTGTGCAACGTCAAAAATGACATCCACCCTTCCTCCTAGCCCCAAAGCCTTGCTACGGCGCAGTCGTTGTTTCTCAATTCTTCGTTCAGTGTTTACAACAGACCGCGAGTCCTGTCGTGATGGCTGTTGGTTCGGCGCGGCACCCATCGCGTAGCTTGTCGATTCGTAGGATCAGCAGAGGCGGTCAGCATGTCAACCTGGAAGATGCGTCACTGCGTGCATGTCTTCTCGAACAACGGCCTCGTCCGGCATTGACGAAGGATTGGCAGCTGTTGGACTGTTCCGTTTCGAAGCCTCTGAGTTGTCTGTGCGCTGCATCAGAGGAGACGTGCTAGACCGCTTTCGGCTTCAGCCAGATGTGCTCTCGAGGCTCTTCGCATCGATTAGGTGTGCGAGGTGAAATTCCCCTCCCTTATTTGGCGCAAATACAAGGTCTCTCTGCATTATAGCTAGCGCTGTTGTGATTACACCGGTCCATCGCTGCCGGCACTGCGGCATCGGCACTCCGAACGCACGCCTTGAAAACCTGTAGGGCAACCGGGCGCGAGATGGTGTAGTCGCATCCCCCAGCCGGTGCGTGCAACCTGGAAGTGGGCAGGAGTGCATCATGGCACATCGCCACGACAGGAACAGGGCAGGCATCCAAAGGTGCCATCTGATCTCGACCTAAACTAGACGTGATTTTCGAGCCGATCGAGAATTTTTTTTTTTTTGCCCTTTCCTTCCATGACGTTTCTGCTTTCGTACTCGCGCGCGCACGTCCTCAGTCATAGCGTGCGTCTGCATCGGAACACATGGCAGAATCTCAGGAACAAGACAAGATGGCCACTCCGCTAATGCAGGAGCGGCACTCTGGAAAAGCAGATGGCCGGCGTTTCGCCTCGTGGCATCTTGCATCACGGACACCCTCCAAACCGAGAGCAGCTCAACACGAAGCTGGAGAAGCTCCAATTCTCGATACGGATACGTATTTTTAACTCTTGGCTGAAGGGTTCTCGATGCAACACTAGCAGAAGCCCCGATTGAGGAGGTCGCCTCCGCTCCTATCTCTTGCAGCAACTTTTATATTAATTGGCTCCGAGGCGTATCGGCGTGCATGCGCTCGACTACAAGTATATGGGCCAAGCAGCTTCGCTACTCACGAGCATGAATAGGTTCCGAAGAGGCGGCTTGATGATGGGATCATAAGTCATCAAGGCCCGCCACCGCCGCCGCCGCCGCTTGGACGAAAATGATTGGCGTTTTCGAACGTCCAAAGAATCTTCCAAAAAAGGTCAAAGCGACAAAATGGAGTCCGATGAGGCATGATATTGCAGGGGTCGTGGAAGCCAGCGCTATTGAAGCCAGAATGTTTCAGCCCAGAAGTTCAGGAGCAATGATCCGGGGACGTGATGTATCCGTACAGGTTCGATATGTCATCCAAGACCCGGGCTCGAGATGCCCGCCCCCAGGATAACCCGGGCCGTGTCAATGCTTCGACAGCTTGTGTCGGTCGGCAATGCCGTGGGGGGGGGGCAGGATTTGAAAGAAATCGGCTGCCTGGCAGGGTACGAACGGCTTTGGGGTTGAGTAGGCTTTCTCTTGCGCCGAGTTTGTCGTCCAAGTTCATTATGTTGTTGATGGAGAATTGCACCTCGCAAACGGCGGACGTCTTGGTCGCATTTCCCAGGCCAATCACAACGAGCTAAGCTTTTGTTTCCCGCCAAGCCATACTGAGAGGCCGTGATTGCTGCGGGTGCCATGCTTTGGTCAACCAAGGGACGCCGATGGCCGTTTTTTCTGGAGAACGTTGCTGCTCGCAGTTCAACCTCTCAAAGCAAATCTTGGTTGGCCATGTGCCAGGCTCCCAGGGCCCCCAGGGCACCGAGCAGGGCCCCCAGGGCCAGACGTGATGGACGCGTTAGGTGCTCGATTAACGGCCAGGATATTCCACAAGAGTAATATTCCATCCCGTGTGCACAGTCGCTAATGCGCAACCAAGTCGGCCCTTCGACGACGAGATAATTGGCAATTGCACACCCCGAGGTGCGCTTTCCAGACGACGAGGCGGCGCGAGAGTTTAGGTCATGGTGAGCAGGACCGAATCCCGGTTGGCAGATTTGAGCTGGCGACCATTGATAATGTAGTTTTCCATGAACTGCACTTGCGAGGAAGGACCTTGTTGCAGCAGCAAGCTAGCCCGTTGGGGAAGTAGGTACTCCTATACATATCGATCTGCTGTCGTTGGACTCACTCAATGCCTTGTCTTCGGTAAGAAAGTCATTTTTGGTCCCGTAATTATACTAATTACTACCGTCAACGCCTAGATGTATACCACCAATTGAACCTGAAGTGCCTACTATGGCAATCACGTATGGTAGAACATTTCCTCGTTCTTTGAGAGGCACCCTCAAAAGGCTACCTTTACAAGTTTGGATTTTGGATGTATACTTCTCCCCCCTTCTCCAACAAAATGTGACAGGTCAACTCGCTCAAAATTGCTTTTCGATGGATCTAACCGGGTCCCCCCATCCACCCATCCACCCCTCTCTCCTCACGACCTCCAACGCTTCCAATCGGCAACGTCCCGTACTATGCAGTATGCAATGTGCAGGTGCCGGCTGGCTTCACTTGGCCAGTCAGCACAAAAGAGAATAACAAGGGAAAGGCAACTGTGTAGGCATCGTTTACCTACCATCACTATATGTTTTCGCCCAACATCAAGGCACGCCTCTTATTGTTCTGGGTATACTCCGTAATTTCAGATGGGTTTGGCACCGTTGCGTCGTTGCGAAACCGCCAGGACGCAGTATTGATCTGCAGCATTTCATGCATCAGCCGCGTTCTTGTGCTCGATCTTTCTTCTCGCCAATCTTCCTTTGTCTGGAGAGAATTGAAGAGAGATTCAGCGGTTACCAGGTCATCAGCGTTGAGGGTGTCGGTTCTCTCTTCTTTCGCCTCTTGCCGCGCGGTACCACCAAAACCTTTTCATTTCAAACTGGTCCCTCGCCGCCGACAGCCGACATGACATGATCACAAATCTCCTTCACATTCGCATCTTGCCAAGGAGAAAAACAACTGGTTTTCTGAAACGTGCGTGGGGCTGGTCTAAGATAACGTTCGTTACAAATCATCGTCTTTCGGGCTGCCGATAGAGAGTCGAGCATTGTTGTTGGTTGGAGCTACTCTCCGGCAGGACGACCCCTCACTGGGAATTCTCGGCGGTCCGGCATGGTGCAGCTTCATTTATGACAGCGCCGGTCACGAAACTTGAGATCTGCGTTGCCTGGATGAGTTATAACAACGTGTACGACCAGGTCTTTGGAGGGAGATCCAAAATACGTAGGAGATGCATGATTCAAGTCATCGTCTGCGTCTGGTATGTAGCATTACGGGGTGAGGGTGAGATCATTCCGGGTCGCATCCCGTTGCTTGCTGTTCATCCAGCCTTGCTTACGGGAATTTTTAATATTTTCATTTTTTTTTTTATAATAAAAATTCTTTTTGGTTCCTGGGGTGATGAAAGCCACTCGGGAAACCAGATAAGCCGGTGAGATGACTGCGGTCCAACCCAAAAACAGAACCTGCGAGCTCTGTGCAGACCTTGACTTTCTCAAATACGACTACGTACTGTACCAAGCTACGCGAAGCCTTCGGGGGTTGCCAAATAGCCACTGCACCTGCTGATGAACAAAAGCACACCCCTCAGTCAAAATTCAGGCGAGTTCCGCTAGTTGCAGTGCACTTCTCAATACGGATGTATGCAACGTCTTACCTTGCCGGATTCAGTCGTAGGAGGGCCCAATAACAAGCAGGGTCCTTATTCCTTAGACCCTATATTACAGCTATTAATGCCGCCTCGACTCTGCACCCACCTTTCTCGGCTTCCTATTTGCTGGACTTAGCCGTGCCGTCCTATCAAGCTTCCCTGGTTGATGCTCGCTCGCTGAATTCGCCCATTCAAAGGCCCTCCAAGGCCACCTCTGTGTGTTACCGGATCCGCTCGGAAAGGTCACTCCGCCTGATGAAACCGACATTGCCAGCGCCCTTCCTGCCAGTTCGGTGCTTTGAGACCCGGCAGAAGAATGAAGCTCTCGTTCGTCATCCTACCTTTCACCTTCAAACATCATCCGGACAATGGGGAATCGTCTGTCATGATCCGCGGTAGTCCAACAGAACATCCCATCCGCTACCGTACTGAGATGTAGATCAGAAGACATGCATCTAAAAGCCTTCTTTTAGATTCATGACGACGGCCACCAGGTCATGGCCGGCTCCCCAAACTCTCTTACTTCCAATCACCCGGAGTACAGGGGCTATTGATCTCTTGCTCTCTGACATCAATACTGATTGTGGGGCATGAACATGTATGCCCTTACCCCATGCCCAAAATCCCGGAGCCGTTATCCTTCCGCTCCCGGCATACCGGGCTTCTTTCTTCCTTGACAGTCTTGAATGTTGCTCAAGGGAATCACGATCCAATATCCGAACCCCCCTCCCCCCCCCCCTTTCTCAAAGGTTAGAGCCCCTCTGTCGGACTGTGCCTGTGTAAAAACTGAAGAGACTGAAGGTTCGGACATTAAGTCCACAGGAACCCTTGCTTCTCACCATTATTCAATCCTTCTATGATCAAGAGAGATTTCATATTCTAGATTGCATCAAGCTCCGCACTTCACCAACCAAGTCGAGGCTCCAACTCTCAGGGACCACACTGGATGTTCTGTGGTGTCATTCTCCGCTGCTTCCCTGAAGATCCAACCAGGGCCAAAAATAATTTGTAAAAAAAAAAAAAAAAAAATGTCCCTATTCGCTGCTCTACCGCCTGACGGTTTAAGCCATGCCGCCTGTCAGCGTATCCTAGGGGCCCCCCTTTGAAAGCAATCTTGCCGTGCCATGCAGATAGTATCTGCGCTCAGGAGGCCCTTCGCCCCTTTCCAATGCCATGGAAAGGCGTTCCAGGGGTTGGATCAAGGCTGAGAATGAAGGGCCATATTGATTGATGCAAAGTACTTGGTGTACAAAGTGCAAAATGGCGTTGTGGCTTGCATCTTTGCCACCGGATAGAACCTGCTTCTGGCCGGCCCATTGTTTCCTCATGCTGTGCAATCTCGTCTATCAGGACCTTGGTTGCTTCGGCCGACTCGACATGCCCGCCAGCGTGCGGCGGTTTACTAGTCTCACGCAGACTTATTAGGGACTATTCTCTCTTGGTGAGCTGAGTTGCTGCTGATGGGTGGCCAGTCGTTTCCCTCTCGCTTGCGGGATGAGCTGATGCGACTTCAATTTGCGTCCCGCGTACGTCCACCCGGATTTGCCCTGGAGATCCGTTCCATCTCAGGGACCAAAAATACCGCCATTTATATGAATTGCATGGCGGTCCTGCATCAGCGATCGGTAGGTCAGGTCAGGTCAGTCCTTGAGGCTCTTTTTTTTTTGGGTTGGTACTGGGTGTAGTAGCCTCACGACCGCAATATCGATTTTTCTGGGGAGGTTTTCCTCAGGCGGTACCTATTTCTCGGGCCCCCTCCCCGCCCCTCAACGGCGGTGCCGAGGCGCCAGGCCCAAAAATACGCCGCCGTCTTCCCTAGCTGTCGTTATTAGGACTCTTCCAGCTGGCCATCGGCACCAAGCGGATTTCCGGGCATTCAACGACCCTGCCAGCGATTCGATGGGGTTTGCCGGTCGGTGCCGAGTTGGCTGCAAACACACCCATCCCATCAAATCATGCCCCTCTCTGTGGGGTTGTTATGTTGACTCCCATTTTTGGTACCAAAGAAGAAACAAAAATTTGTTGCTGCTGGTCCGAATCCATATTTGTCCCACGGAGGGAATCTGGACCCCAACAGTGAGGCGTTGGGAAAGATGGCTCGCCGGTTATGGTTATTGGTCCCGGGAGTGTTGCAGGATCTCCTGTTTTGCCGTTCCCAAAGCCGTTCTAGAAAAGTAGATATTAGTCTAGATGTCAAGTATCTGTGGCGTTTGTCCGTTTTATCTGGTGTGGTTTATCCATGGCAAACCTGCCTGTTGCCCGCCCTCCGGTGCTCCCAAAAAAAAAAAAAAAAAAAAAAAAAAAAAAAAAAAAAAAGAGAGATTTTTTGAAGATGGATTATTGAAAATCAAGGACAGATCAAGAGCCTCTAAAGACAGATAAAAATGGTTTACTTCTATCTAATGGTTCATATAACTAGCTAGTAGGTACGGATATTAAAATGTGTGTCTCGGGTCATCCTTCTGTTTCATTTCACTCTTTGTCTTTGCAATTTTTGTCAGAGATATGTTTGAAGATCTGTGTTGCGCTCTGATGGTGGGAATCGTCACGGATGTTGTTGACATGGGGCACCTGAATAGGGGAACATACTAGATAAACCTGAGGTGCAACGCAATGGTGCTATTGCATTGTTTCTTAGTCACCCCCTTTCCCCCTCCCCCACCCGCGCACCCTTTGGAGAGCTGCCATTCACTGTTGAAGATGGACCAACGATACATCACGGGTCATTCGACAAGCCCGCCTTCTTTGGTTTCCTCTCATCGGATCTGGACTTTGTGACAATCCCCATCCGCGTCCGGGACCCATTTTTTTCGTCGTATTTCCATATCGTCTACACCGTCTAAGACATTGCAGTCTAGTCGATCGAAACTGTTGAAAATTCACTCAGCTAGGCTGATTTGATCGGAAACGTTGCTACTGCTGCTGCTCTGCGTCGTGTGGCGTGGTGTAGTGTAGTGTGCATGGTGGGTTCGGTGCGAGCGCACGTCCTTATCAGATCCTATTAAGACTCGAGCGCACCGGTTTTGGGGGCCTAGATTCAGTTTTTAGTTGGTTTTTTTTTTTTTTTTTTTAACGCAAAAAAAGAGCTGGCCCTTTTTGGTTCGATATTGGGTGCCAGTATAGGTAAGGCAACCGAAAAGAGAGCATTTCTGGTGTGCGTGTGTGTGTGTGTGTGCCTGCCTGTCGTGGGTGCATCCTTCCGGCCCTTTCGGCTGCCAGTGCCGCGTCCCACCAGTGGACCGTTACCAACCGCTTAACCATCTGGATCTATCACTTTATTTTCCCACCCCTCTCCCCCGGATTTACAAAAGACATGTATCCATGGGAGCATAATCATGGGTACGTACTAAAGATAACGAAGCGTGACATGACATTGACAAAGATGTCGAGGAAAACCTGGGGAATGCCTGACCATTGGGTTTCGAGGTGTCAATTACGGGGCAAGAACATGATATCAAAACTCACATGTGCTTTTTGGAAAGCAGCCGCAAAAATAAAAAGAAAATAAAAATTGCAAAATTATCTGATCATCATGTCGAGAATATTCGTTATTATACACATCATTCTTGATATATGGGTCATTCCTTTTTTTTTTCCCTCCCTTTTTGTTCCGATTTGAATGCTTGGCTTACTTGTAAGACGCATACATGTGCAGCTTTCAACGGTATCAACCGCATGCATGTTTCAGGTCTAGACCTAGCAAAGCTCTTGATTTCTTTTCAACGGCAAATGCACGCTCGGACACACACGATGCCGGTTAAGAGATCAACACGTGGTTTTTTAGGGGGGGTGGTTGCATGGTGTGGTGGTGAGTACCAAAAGATCTGCGGTTTTTTTTTTTTCAGTGTGATCTTCTCTTTCGAGCCATTTGCAGCGTGTGATGCAGGTTAAGCATGCACGCAACTATCTGGTCACCGGATTCGTCACTGTGCAAAGGTGTTTCCAATGTGACTTCCTTGAGGCTGGGAAAATGGGGGGGGTGTTAAGGAAGAGGGGATCGAGCATCGAGAGAGAAGCGCCATATTTCCCGATTTGGATGGAATAGGCTCGTGTGGGGGTGTTCGCTACCGAGTTTGTTATGGGCTTGAGATGCCGGATTGGAACCTCAGGGCAGATATGTGAAGAGGCTGGGCTGATATATGGTTCGAGGTTGGTGATGGTGTGTGCAATAACCCAAAAAAAAAAAAAAAAAAAAAAAAAAAAAAAATTGGATTATAAGATGTGCACAAGCACCACACTAAAACAGCGTGGTGGATCATGATGGTTTGTGGCTCACTTGGTTGGGTGCTTTTGATTTTTTTCTTTTTTTTTTTTTTTTCTCATTTTCTCAACGTCTTTTTTAGCTTTAGATAGATTTTGCCTTGTTCTTTTAAGACATGGGTACCAAGGTTGATGGGTTCACGCCCTGCCCCCACCCCCTTCCCTTTCCAGATTTGACATTGACAGGAGCCAGGCTCGGGGGTTATCAACGACTTAACGGCCCCAGGAGGGCCAAGAACGGTCTTAACTGTATGACCTTCACCGACCAAGGCAACTCTTTTATTTTTTATGATTGCATGTATATACGTGTTGCTATTGCACACCTGGCTAGCCAGATAATATCTCTCAATAATTGATTGAAGTCACGGTGGAATTTTAAGTCGTACGCACTATAGCTTATTATAACTCTTGGCTCAAGTTCAATCTCGGCACTACTTTTGTCCCCTGTCAAATATTTCGAGAAGATGGTGTCAATGATATCAAATGCAATTTCATACGACAGAGATTCCACGGTCAAAAAAGAAAACCAGAAAAAAAGGAAAAAAAAAAAAAAAAGATGCACTGACATATCAATCACAAATATCACGCATGGCAAGTGATCCTTACCAAGATTATCAAGCACAGTACCTAAGTGTGTGGCGTGGCGTTGGAGCACGCACCGAACCGAGCCGTGGTATGAATGTGATTAAAAAGTGACTAATCATCAAAACCTCGCGTGGCATGTTTTTTGACAAAGGGATATGTGACCTATACTGTTTGTGGCTTGTGTGTTCCTAATGTGGGTGTGTAGTATCTCTTCCCCCCCCCCCCACCCCCCGGTTGACTATTGCGCTTATTGTATGTGGCTTGCTGAATGTCCGTCATGTTCATGGAGTGTGGGTGAACATCTGTACGTCTCGGCGTTCATATTCTTTCTATGACCGTATGGGTATGATTTCTTCTTCATTCCGGGACCCCCGCGCGCGCGTGTGTGTCCATGCTTGCCGCGGGTATGCCGCTATGTGTGTTCACGGACTCTTTACCTGACGTTTGGTTTTTGGTTCCGGCGGGTCCAGCTCTGTCGGTGGTGCGGTGACGGGTGGTAATGGTAGTTGTGTGGTGTGTGGTGTGGTGTGTGTGGTATAGTATGGGTTCTGATATAACCACCAGAGAGAGGACCTGAGTAGATTTCATACAGCTTTCGCCTTTTTGGCCTTCGCTCTCGCTTTGACACACATATGACCTAGCCTGGATCAGAATCTTATACTGACCTTCCTATCTGGGTTGGGATTATGGTGTTTCGGGAACCAACTTCCGGTTCTATCATTTCTTCAGGTGGCTGTTGTCTGTTCTCAAAAGCTCTCTTGCAACTTAAGCCAGTTGATTCGATGGCCCTTGATTTCGGGTGACAACTGAGAGGTAATTATCTCCCGGAATTTCCCGCCCATGATTTGGTGAGTAGTGATACCAATATCAACATTGTTAATTACTAAATGAGGACGGCATAAACTTCTAAATGAGAAATACTAAGCAATACGAGATTGGAAGACACATCTAGGTCGTCAAACTATAGATTATATCGCAAAGCTATAGAAACGTCGATTTTGAGTTTCTATGTCTCGGTTGCACATATGTATGTATGTACAACACAGACACATGTATGTCTCAGACATCGAAAACATGCTTGCGAGTCATAAATCCTGGAACAAAAGAAGTCTGTGCAGCGGCATCTTATCTCGAGGATGTGTTTCACACAGTATGCCGTCTACGCCTGGTATGATGTTTGAATCTGTGCGAAATGTTATTAGTTCCTCGTAGCATTGCCCTTGACACGGCTGGTAACGAGGAGAGCATGAGCCAGGAAATGGCATCATACCGTCATGACCATGCCGTGTCGGGTACAACGCAGAATGAAGAATAAGAAAAATAAAAATAAAAAATAATTCACACATCCGGAAATCAACATTATGATATGCATGATTTGCAATTCTCTTGTGAGGCTAGACGCTTCGATAAAGTCATCGGTTTCTCTACTTTGATATATCTATTGGTGATGTAGTGCTCGAGATCGGCAAGGACCCCCTCCCTTTCCCCTCTTGCCCGCGCCCCTCCCTCTGTCCCTCCGTTCCCCTCACCCCAAATCTCCTCCTCTTTCTCCTCACCACCCACCAATCCACAACCACCACCAGAGTACTCGATGATCTTCTGAGCACTCAATCTCCCACGTGCAAATCCAATCAATTTAGACACACCAAATCCTCGATTTAGATGGTAGAACCACAAAATTCAAAATAGTCATCCACACACACCATCCGAGTCAATCGGACAAAGCCGTTGTGGCTGACATCATCCTCCCCTTCCACGGGGGCGTACCCCACGGAGGGTTTCCAAGTTGGAAGTATGGGAATTGATTACTCACCATTTCGAAAGAAGCAAATGGGTCACTCACCAGCAAATACGTGTATGATTCGGGAATTGAGGAGACCTAGAGAGCTTCGTTCCCCGCTCAAGAGCTCAAAGTGTCCAAAAAGAGACATGAACTCAAATGTAACAAGTATCTTCTACCCGGGCACCACCGCACACCCACAAAGTCCTACAGCTATGTGTGTGGTTGTGCTTGTGGTGGTGGTGGTGGTGGTGGGTGTGTGCTCAAGTTTCCCATTTCCGGTACCGAACCACACGTGTAGAGTGTGGATAACTTATTACGGGGTTGCAGGGTGTTGTGAAAGACATTTGCAAAAAAAAAAAAAATCCTGGCAAAAGGTGTGGGTGGATTCGCTTTCATCCCTGGAAGGGTGCGTGAAGGCAAGACCGTTGCAACGGTCACAGAAAAAAAAAAACTGATATGCAAGTATTGCCGTTCAGGCACACCAGGCAACTCTCCGATCTTGAAAGGCACTAGCCTAGGTACTCAGCCCGGGAAGAAAAAGTACCCGACGAAGTAGCATAGTTCGTGTGATAGTAGGAACAACGATCTAGATGGCAAAACCATCAGATTCCATGATCATATGAACGAAAGGAGAAGTTCATGCCGCAGCGGTCAGATGAGCAGCAGACAAGAGTCAACAAACACAGAGAACACTCCATGATCTTGTGTTCAGCGGCGGCGGCGGGGAGCAGCTTCGGCACCTGTGATTGGGCATCCTGCAGTCTCGGAACGATGTAACGGCGGCTCGCAGAGAGCTGTTGAAAGTGAGCCCCGGGACCCCTGTGTGGTGGTGATGTGAGTGGTGTACGCATACCCCCCTCCCCCCGGCCGGCTCCCTGACGGTTGTCAAATCTCGCTCCACCTGTCCATTATCGAAATCGATTTACAAGGGATGTGTCAGTTCCGATCGTTGGGGTAATAAATTTAGCAAGCGGGCACTCGAAAGAAATGCACTACATACTCACCTTCTCGGATTTCGCAGGAGAGCATGGCCTTGTAGATTTTGGAAGAAACTGATCGCATGCAAGACCGTCGGTCATGTGGTTTGAAGTTGGGGATGAGGGGCGTGTATAATTAGAGTTAAAGCTATTGGTTAATGCAGGTCATTAAAACGGCGGAGGGAGAGGAGGGGATGGGGAGGGGCGGGTTGGTCAAGTGAGGGGAAGTGTCAGGTTGAGTATCGTGCGGAGAAAAAGGTGAGGGGGGCACTGGATGAATACAGAGGGACCAGGTTCTGGCGGCCGGCCGGAGAGCAAAGGATCCAGGTTTGCGCGTCGTTCGTAGATGACCATCCCGTGTTGTACGTACCGTGTTGAGAATCCTGGTCTTGTTTACCATCACTACCACCAGCTGACTTGTCGCAGAACCCTGACCGGAGCATGCCATGAGACCGTCGATGCGATGATGTGTGCGATATGCCGTTTCCCCCTTTTGCTTCGGGGCTGCAGACAGGGTCGCATGGCAGGACAGAGTAAACAGACCATTTGTTACTTTCCGTTCCCTGTTCTGCTCTGTCCATCAAAGTGTAATCCGTATGCCGTGGTAACATCGTGAGGGGGTAGAGGGGGGAGGAGGATTCCTTTTTTTGCCACTTGGACTCGATTGACCGCCTGGGAAGGACCAAAGAGGGCAGCCCATCTGTCCCGATTTGGAGGATGCAGCAGTCCGAATATGGATTCTGTTCAGGTTCGCGTATGCAGGCACCTGAACAACGGCTGGAGGCGAGCCATGATGAGCGACTGTTGGAAGGGAATCCATATCGTCGTCACCTGTGGTTGAGGATGAGCGTATGCTCGCAGTATCGACTCGTTGACAGCTCCCCACATTTCCTGGCCTGTCAAACACCTTGTGTTTCTTTTTTCCCGATGCGCGATGTGACGGTCAGATCTTGTCGTCGAAAACGCAATGAGCACATGGTGATGAATACGTATGTATAAGATCGAGTAATATTGCAGTTACGGGCTTCGTGTCAGGTCAGCTAAGATTTGATCCCAAACAGGCTGTTTTCGAGTGATGCCACCTTGGGGTTTCTAAAAGAGAAGAAAATCGTCGGGGGCGGAGGGGGCCGATGAAACATTACGCATCTTTCTTTTTTTTTTTCCAGCAGTGTCGAAGAGAGAACCAAACTTCCAAACTTCACAAGAAACTCGAATTGTTGCCAAAAGGAAAACCACCCATTTCTCCATCTTACCCCGGTCTCTCCCAATTCCAGCCTGGTTCCCAGATCTCTTCCCTCTTTCGTTCTTGCCCAAAGGACCCGAACCAGGGGGGGGGCCAGTAGGTATCGCCAAGACGGCTGCCAACTGGCGGTTATCTTTCATTTTTTTTTTTTTTTTTCACCGTTACAACCGCGTGGCTGGCTCAATTTCGCACAGACCTTTTTCCTTCTCTTTCTCTCTCTTGCCCTCTTTGCCTCGTTTGCCTTGAACCCTGAACCTTGCTCCTTCTCAATTTGTGTGCTGTTTCATCAGGCTTCAATCAATCTTGGAAGTTGCAAACAACAGGAAGAGAACAGTCATCTCGGAAATTTGAATCAAACTCGCTCTTTGAACGACGAACAACCCCCCCCCCCCGGGCTCCGATGCGGCAATCTTAGCGTCATCCAACCTAACCCAGACGAAACGCTCTGACCAACTGTTCATGACAAACTTTGACAGGAACTTTCTTTTTTGACGTGACAGTCAGATCGGATGGCAAGCAAGCCCAGATGACACTAGGACATTTGTTTGACGGGGGGGGGGGTTGCTCCAAGCCTTGGTTTTGCGAATTACTTGATTGAAAGAAGAATGTTGAGGGAGAAATTTTCCTCTTTGTGACTCGCAAGCGAAGCGAGTGCGAGATTTTTAGAAAGCAAAAAGAACAGTGAAAAAAAAAAATTGGCTATCAATTGACAGGGCTATTCGCACGCAGCTACAGGTTGAAATGAGGTCTCTGAATATGAGTAACTATTTCGAAAGAGAGGCCACTGAAATGTGACGTGATAATCAAAGGAGCGAGGAAGATGAGGCCTCCACCACGACCTCGGGTCTTGTTGCAAATGACCAGGTGAGCATTGATTGGTTACCAACTGCCCGAGATGACGAGTGTTACTGTCACAGTATCAACAAACCATTGTCGGCATTCCGTGATGATAAGTCTTGGTGGGCCGGAAATCAATTTTGAGTTTGGGCGTATTCGTACCGAACTCCACGCTGGATTCTAACGGAGTGACAATTACATGATCAAAAACCTCAATCTCTGGTAGCACTCGCAAAGCCTGCTGAATATGGACTGCCGATTTATCAAGCTTCAAAACAAACAATGAGACAGACTTGGTAGAGCTGGCATGAGGATCATGATTGAAAAATGCACATCAACAGTCGCAGTTGGTAGCTACAGAAGTCAAATGGTAGGTTCAGTATTATGTAGAGAAAAGAGAAGAAGAGGAAGAGAAAGAAAAGAAGAGACGAAACGAGGGGGGGGGGTTGGGTTTATAGTCCGGGCGATGCAGCGGCCGTTCCGATCCATTCCTTCCCAAACAACAATCAATGTATCAAACTATTGGAAGGTAGATTAGGTTTGTTCCAGGAAGTCTCATGATCATTCTTGCTTGACTCAGACATGAAGCCACAAGAGTTGCTCCTGCCATCTTCCGACCCGCCACTATTGTAAACCTCGACAGACCTCTGCTCAAGATTTATTTCTCAGAACCATGCTTTCCGCATATTAGTTTTAATTGATTACTCTGCCGTTTGGGGTGGAGGTTATCAAAACCTTACAAATTCGAATATTGCAACCATGAAATACATGGACAAAAAACAAAGTATAGCCACGGGTTGACAAGAGAAACCACGACAGTGGGATGATAACCTGTTTTGGAACTTATCCAAAGAGAAATGTTTGACTTCGACATACCAACAGCTTAATATTATTGCACAGATGTCCTGAAGCCCATTCATCGCACTCCATCTTCCTTTTCGAAACTTCCAAGTACACCAAAAGCATATTTACGCAGAGAAGCCGAAATATCTTCCGGCGTCCCTCCTCCCTCTTCATGCGATCCACAGTGCAAGGTCCTGGGATAGTTTGATTTTAGAATCGTATCCCAACTTTGTTGCTGTACCAGAGCATGCCGGTGGGGAATGTTTTTTCGAACACACTCTGCTGCCTTCACCGGACCTGGTCGATTCTTGAATTCTTTTAGTCTTTTGCGTCTTGGAGGCGAAAAGTTAGCGCGAGAAAGATTCGCTAGGCAAAACGGTTCACAAACTCTACTCGTGGAACCAATTTTTTTTCTTGAAACTGTCAGGACCGGCGCCGTACGCAAACTGTCCTCACAACAGTGAAAATGATGTTTATCAAGATTCTAGGAATACCTGACCCGGTCCCAGTTATTATTCACTTTGTCACCCTTTGCAACCTTTGGCGTCCTCTCCTCCTATCCACCAACAGCTCTCAGCGCGTCCCTCAAATCATCATCACCCATAACCCACATAGGCCTCAGCACCTGTCCCTGACGGAAATAGCACCCCTCTTCATGCCCTTCCGCCCTGTACTCCCTCTCTCCCGTGACCTCATTCCTAAGGACAATATTCCCCTCCCACTCAGCCAAGCACTCCCAGCAAAACCCCCTACCGCAAACCCCACAAGTCATATGCCAACATCCTCCGCGTTTCTGCACTACTGCACCGCAAGTGCACGTCTTCGTGTTTCGTCTGATCCATTCCATTGTCTCTAGCTCCTTTCTTCCGCCATCTCGAACACGATCGAACTCGTCGCAGCTCATGCCCTCGTGCCATCGAGTCTGATGATCAAAACACATTTGGAACCCGCATTCCCCGCACTCGATCTTGTTGCGGAAGGTTGCACGGCGACCTGTTATCACTGGGAACTGGGGAGATTGCAACAGCCCCCAGGATGGACCGAAGACGTCGTAGATTTGCCCAGATGAACAGGAAGGGTTCAGGCACCAGCGAAAGCTGGGCTCACCTGAGAGGTGCAGGCGGAGTCGGTGGCGGTCGTACAGGGTAAAGATTTCGGGATTGAGAATTATGCGCAGTTCGGAGTGGGTGTAGACGTGTCGGCAGTCTGGGACGGGACAGACCAGGTTCTCGCAGGCTAGGCGGCCGCGGGTTTCTAGCTGGGTTTGTACGGCGCGAGATAAACAGGCACGGCAGGTATTTAGGGGATGAATCGAGGCGCAAGATGGCAGAGAGGAGCGAGGGGGAAAGTGACGGACGAGATGGGCCCAGTCCCCCGAAAAGTGGGAGACGACAGTGGATTCCCAGAGGGACTCGGAGACGAGGGTGCCGTCCGTTACGTCGGGAAAGGTTTCTGTGCATATTGAACACTCTCGAAAACATGTGTTGTATGAATCATGTTGTGGCTTGAGCATGAGGCCGGTGAAGATGGGAACCTGGATCGTTGCTTGCGAGGAGGAGTTGGGTGCGTCCATGGGAAAGAGCTCTACTTCTGGTACTAGGTGCGCGTGGATGGGACTAGTCAGGCAGATTCGACCGCACTTTTCGAGATGTTCGTGGAACTTGGCGGCGAGGACCATGGCCTCGGGTCTCGGTATTGGGTCAAGGGATTTGACTGCCGAACGAAGCTCGGTGGCAAGGTTGAAGAGTTGCAGATGAAGGGAAAGCTCTGGATCACGACAACTGGAGAGCACAGAAGCGAGGTCCACGTGATAGCGTTCTGGGAGGATGTCTTCGCAATCTGGGTGCGGGCATCGAATCCAGCAGTCGAAAAGGAGGTTGTGCCACCAGTCCTTGGTGATGCTTGAGATGATGGCTGGAAGGAAGCAGTCGTCGCAGATGGGTACGGGGGAGCAGAGGAATGTACCGGATGCTGAGCAGTTGAACTCGCTTCGTGGGAGTGGCTGCTGTAGACTAGTACTTGCCATGCAGGGTAATGAAGGTATCCTAAAGCATAGAGTTCTTCGACAGAGGCAGCAGATCTGGAGGGAATAAGAATCCAGGTCAAGAGCCTCTTCGTTAGAACCGAGCCATTGTGCAAGTCTCGTGGCTTCATTGACAAACAGAGGCGTGTCAAGCCCAGTAGGTTTGGACAGTGCGCTGTCTGCAGTGGATGGTATACTTGGTGATGCCTCGATCCCGAGGGGTCTTTTGAGATGAAGAAGCGATCGGACGGTAAGAGAATTGCCGAGGGCCTGAAACAAGTCTGAGTATTTCTGAAGCTTTGCGTTTTCCGTCTCTAGACGCTGGAGTCGTGATCTCAGTTCGACCAGCTCATCTGCTGCTGTGGCCGTGTTGTCTGCGATCTCTTGCCACCTCTCCTTTGCTGCAATCTCTCCAGGCGTGCTGCTGCTTTCTTCTTGCCGATCAACAAACAAATTCTCGGGTGCTGTAAGCCTTCGTTTTCTATTGGCATTTGATCGGGAGAGGCGATTGATGGATTTTTGCTCCCGAGTGGCAGACTCGGAAGGGTTGGTGAACATCTCTGTTCCTTGGTTGTATGTCGAAGTTGAGTGCCTCCTGAAGAGGGTGAGCCAGCGGACAGAAAGGAGGCCCGGGATTAACTTGTTGAAGACGGTTGCGGTAGGTAGAGGAGTCTGGTGTCTAGAGTAGATTGGCCTTGCGTTCCCTATTCAAATATCTCCTTGACAGTAGCAGTATAATTAATAAACAAGACAAGCACAGCCCATATTCACATTGCCAAATCATGTCGGTACCTGATTAGCCGTCATGAATGGTTCTTTCAGTGAACCATAAGATGCCTCTGGCGTCTGATTACGACACAAGTATCAGAAACAATAATACCGAGTGTCCTTCAACTCGAGCTCTGTGCAGTAGAAGACCACACGGAGCCGGTCCTCGCTCAACATTCCTGATCATATCAAATCTCAACTAATTAACTGATACTCGCCGCTCACTAGGTAGTCACCACTCACTCAACCGTGGCGCCCGAGTTCCGATTATTAGAACTTTACATAAAGATAAGGGTAGCATCGAGGGATCCAGTTGTGCAACGGCATGTAATCACGAGGTGGTCAAGGTGAATTATGGTTCTCAATCTGGGGGTGAAATCTTGCTCGCACCGGACACCAAATCCAAGGTTCATCAGGGCATGGATCATCAATGGTGAGGTGTGCCCATCCCGCTCTCCCCCCCCCCCCCCACCCCCGGTCCATAATCACCCATCTCTCCATTCAAGTAAAAATACCCATCCAATCCAATTCAATATTACTTCACCAATTCATGTTCATAGTTCTCGGCAAGTTTGGTCGTGCTGATTGATTTATCGGAACAATTCTCATCATCTGACATTTCTTTCCCGATTACCCTGTTTGGCAAGTTTTATATGCACGACCCCACGTTCGTTTGAGGCTGAGCACAAAGATAAAAAAAGAAACATCAAATAACGACATCCCCGGCCCACTGTCCAGCCCATCACTTATCAACCACATCACATCTCGAACTCGCCCAGTAATTCTCGGACTTTGCAGGACAGCACGCTTATTTCATATAAGCCGCATCATAGAAGGCCGCGCTTGCATAGCCCGAACCAAGGACAGCGTCGATGGTAACCGGCTTGCTCATCTTGGTGGCAAACGACGCCCTCGTGCCAGATGCACCCGCCCCGGTGTTTCCATACTCTCCGAAATAGACATTGCTCGTACGCTCATCGCCCGTGTTCCAAATCTTCCAGCCGGCCGGGTTAATCACACTCGACATTTGCGTGTTCTGGAACACGACCCGGGCATACTCCCTCCACGGCCGGCCGAGATAGTAGGCTCCGTTCGTGACGGTGTTGCCGGAAGCAGCTGCCACGTTGCATTTGTTGAAGACGTAGTAGTTGGTAGAGGATGCAGAAGATCGGCCGGATGCTAGATGGAAGCCAGGCGTTAGTGATGTTTCCAATTCCTTGATACCTTTCCATCCTCAAATCTCTTTTGCATGTCCGTCTTACATGCCCCTCCTCAGTCGACCCCACCAAACCCCTGAACAGCAAGGCTCGGCTGGGCAAGGAGGCATATCAATTTACGGCTTTCCATGCCCCCTGATATCTTGGGATATCTCAATTTCTTATCCCAATCTTTGGCTTCCAACACAATCCCTCCCTTTGTGTTTCTCGACCCCACCAGGCCCTTGGTACCAACCCCAGCACACATACTCGTGCCTCCCTTCCCAAAAGAAAAAAAACACACACTTACCGGTGATGTAACCAATGCTGCTCGCCTTGACCCTCAAATCAACCCCCTCAAACCACGCCGGACTCTCCTGACCGAATATAAAATCCGTCACGCCCACAATCTCGCTCTTGGCGTACACCTGCTTGCCCGTGTTGGCCAGCAGCGTGTCCTGGTACCCCCAAAGCCTGACGCCGTAGTATCCGCTGTCGGCATAGGCAGACACAGCAACGGCCTGGCTCCCCTTTCCGTAAGAGTTCTCCACGTTGACATTGTAGAGCTTGAACCCGTTGGCCTTGACCCGCAGCGTTGCCGTCTCGTCGTTGGAGATGCCGCCGTCCAGCTGGGATTTCTTCTGCGTGATCAGCACCGTGTTGGACTTGTAAGTCGTAGTGTCCGAGGTGGAGCCGTAGATGGTCAGCTGCGCCTTGCGCGAAGGGACGAGGACCTGTTCATTGTATGTGCCCGGGTAGATGAAGATGCACTGGGCGGTCGTCGAGGTGGTTGAGAGCGAGTTGACCGCGGCCTGAAGGGAGGAGAATTGGCCCGAGGACTTGGCGACTGTTATGCACCCTGACGGGGGGGTGGTGCGTACTGCCGCGTAGGACCCCAGGGGAAGGGAAAGGAGGAAGGCGATGGGGAAAATCATGGTGGTGACGGCCCAGAAGGTTGAATGATAGGGAGATAGTAAGGAAGGTGAAGTGAGAAGAGAGGAGATGCCATGACTTTGTTGAGAAGGGGGTCAGGTATTATTAAGTTTTTCTCATTTTTATTTATTTCATTTTTTTTTAATATTTTTTTGTAACTTTTTTTTGGAAATCACATTCTGACTACCTAATTACTCGTGGCCCGGAAGAAATGTTTGTTCTCTGCAGTTTCATGAGAAAGAAGAAGCCTTGGCGACGGAACGAATGTTTGGAAACGATCAAGCGTGCGTATCCCAGATGGAGGGGGAAAAGGGGCGAGGTAGTAGTGTAGAGAGGAATGCGTAGCCGAGTTTGAGTGGTTTGATTGGTGGAGATTTTTACCCTGTCGGTTTCCCCAAGTCGCACCAAAGGGTAGGTAGGGTAACCATACACCTTCGTTTTGGTGGCCGGCTTGCAAAAAAGTACTGTTATTTCCCGTCCGGTGATTGTATTCGGCCACTTCCTATGTCGTCTAGTGTCTCCGATCCGTTTAGTCAAACCTCAAACTTTTTCCCAGCAGTGATCAACCCTCTCTCTCTGAGAATCTGTGACCATCAATGGTAAAAAATAGTTTGCCCCCTCTTTTCCCCCCTTCATCTATCCTTTCACCACTTCTCCTCCTCCGATCCCAAAGTGTCTTTTTAGCCTGTCTAAATCTCCGATCCGCTCCATACAGACGAACGAACATCTCGCATCCCGGAACTTGGGACCAGCATGCTATGTCATTTGCGGATAAATATATGCCTTGGTTTGTATGTATGTACAACCTCAATTTCGTTACTTCAACTCTAGTTGATTGTGTATGTATTGAAGAAATAATTATGTCATTCATACCTTAGGTAGGTACTAAACATTTTTCTCCAATGTCCGTGTAACTCTCGAGATGTCGAAGAAGTCATGACGGATAAAATCACAAACCATGGTCATTTCACATTGATCCCCCCAAAAAAAAGAACAAAATCAAAATGTTAACTCTGCAGACTAAAGAATCCGCTTTAGAAAGCCTCGTAGTCATTTTTTGTTAGTCTAAGTCAAGACTATCAACCATTCATTCCTAGCACAGATTGACGGCGATGAGGAAAAAAGATAATAATACACAAGCAAGGAAGAGAAAAGTTTTTATTCATATTTACAAAGAATAGAAAGTCTAAAGGTATCAAGGGTGGGCCCCCCCCCCCAAAAAAAAAAAGGAGAGGGGACTATCCACGATAACAACGCAATTAAAGTCTATGACTTTAATTGTAGAGTGGTCGCACCAGGCCTTTAAAAAAGGAAAATGAAATGCCATCCATGCACAGAATAGAGGGCAAATATGGTGAATGCAAGTGAGTCCGAATCGTGGGAACCAGATGTGGTTATTTGTCTCTTCGCCCCTTTTGCCCATCGTCCGGTCTAACGCTTATACCGGCAGTGAGGATGCGAGAGAGTCGCTTATTGAGCCTTGAGCTGACGAGCATGGCGGCGGCCAAGACCAGAGCAGCGAGTAGGTCTGGCGGGGTTGCTGCCGGCCCGAGTGCTTGTAGCCACGGGCTGGGCGGCAGCGGTGGAGGTGGCAGCAACTGGAGCCTGTGTAGTACTCTGCTGAACGGGAGCAGCGGTGGTGGTAACGGCAGCAGCGGCAGTGGTGGTGGCCGGAGCAGCAACGACGGTACCGGTGATGGCAGTGGCAGTTGAAACGATGGCAGAGGTGCCCTGCACGACAGGAACGGCACCATCGATCAGCTTGGGACCGGGTATGGGGTAGCTGGACAGAGAGCGGTAAATATTGAAGCGGATACCCTCATCGCTGGCGGTGTAGAGCGCGGTTCCCTTAACGCCGGCCGGGCGGGCCGTGCCAGAGCCGGTGACGACAAGGGAAAAGCATTGGGGATAATTCTGGGCGCCGTTGAGATCACCAGCGCTGTGGAGGGCGATGATCTCGTGACGGAGAACGTAGTTGCCCGGGGCAATGTTTGAGGGGATCTGAATCATCCAGCTGTTGTTGTTGGCAATGAGCTGGTCAGAGGCCCACTGTCCCGGGGCGTTGGCGCCATTGATTAAACCTGCCTCGGCGATCTTGAAGAACTCGAGAGAAGTCTTGTCGACAGTTTCGCACCCCTGAGACCCGCAGCTGGCGAGGTAGTCGATGACGGGGCCGTGGTGGCTCTCGGGCCAAGTATCCCACTGAACAAAGACCTTGTCGCCGGCCGCAACAACGGCATGGGCGCCGGCGTTTTGGGAGTTCTTGTGGCAGATGATGTCGGGGCTGGCGAAGCTCTCGGGGCCAACGAAGCCGTTGTCGGTGTTGGAGGCAGTCCAGGCAGCAACCTTTGGAGGATCTTGGGTGTAAGGGAATACATTGATGTCATACCCCTGATAGGAGGCGCCGTTGATGACAATGTTCTTGACGTGGCCATGGGCAGCAACTGAAGCAGCGCTGGCAAAGATAGCGAGAAAAGTCTTGGAGGTGAAGGAAGGCATCTTGAAGAGTTGGTGGATTCGAGCGTTGGAAGAAGATATAGTATAAAAAGATTTGAGCTGAGCCGTCTAGCGGAATGAATGTGGTTGTTTAATGGTTTGAAGTGTTTGGGGAAGGACTTTCTTCAGTCAATGAAGCGAATGTGTGTGTACGATGAAGGTAAAAGTTTGGAAAGAATAGAAAAAAAATTGAAAAGAAAGTGAACGGATGTGAAAGGTCGCTTGCGCCTGGTGAGAAGAGAATGTGATGTCGATGATGGGATGTAATCATGCTTTATATATTGGACGAGATGGATAGGATCTTGAAAATGTAGGCCCTGATGGCAAGCCCCTGAACGGTGGACTTGACCATATTTGGGATTGAAGCCCGCTGCTAGTACTTGTAGTACATAAGCCCACTTGGGAACCAGGGAGAGCATCACATCATGCGGCGGCGATAAAGGTGATGACGACAACAGAAGCCGAACTCGAGCCGTTTCAGTAAAATTAGCTGCCCACACTGATGGATTCGTCCACTTGCATATACCGTTATTTTCGAGCGCGTTTATCTCCTCCCCCACGCCCCAGATCTAACTTATCTGACTCCTCATAATCACTCGATGCTCAGTGAATGGATTTGGAGGACATTCTCTGGTGGTGCTTGTGTCATCGTGAGACCAAAAAACCAAAGAATGCCATTGAACCGGCTGACGCTGGACAACGAAACATTGCGCGGCTGGAGATGATTTTCCACGCTTGATGCTGGGAGCACTGGAGCAAGCCAGCGGCTTATTCCGGGACGCAGAGCAAGAGAGGATCAGGTAACTCTAAGCGGACTCTCACAAGCCAAACAACCATGGCGACCGCAATGGTAGCACTCTGGTGGGGAGATGCCAAGGGCAACCCATGGTGCTGGGAAGTGATCGGAGCTGATCCGAGGCATGGATCATTGTCGCCAGTGCCTTGGACCGCATGATCTGACCTCACAGACTTGGGCCAGTCGTGTCCAATTGCCCAGCTCGCCGCGCCATCTGATGTGGCGGATCCGCCCGTAGGTTGATGGCATGAAACACGGCGATTCTTGGAGTTGTCGTTGACCATGGCGGTAACAGGGCCCATAATTCGGGGCGTCAGCGGTCGACTTATGCAAGGGACAGCGCTCGCTTAGCTTCACAACCCCACTGGAAGAGCCTCCGAATTTTAAAGGCTGGGCGGACGTCCCGCTGTGGGGAATTTCCAAACTTCTATTTTCCAGGGTCTCCACTAGGTTCTTCCAGATGGTTTTTTATTCCATGGCACATCGAGGATCTGGATAGGCGGGCCGGTGAAGCATCAACGATGGTTGTCCATCTGCAGCCATCCTGGGGTGAAACACGGAAGCGCCCGCAAACGCAAACGCAACAGAGGAATCAAGCGCCTGCCATGCATCATCCTCTTATTAAGTTTCCCTGCTCATGATATGATCTTCCCCTTTCCAGCATCCAGCTCTGCCCACCTTTCCCAACGGTAACGTCGAAGCGGGACCGGGCTTGCACCACGTCGCTGCGCGATGTGTCTCGAGTGTGCTTTTTTTTTTTCTTCTAGTTTTTATCAATTGTTTTTCTTTTCTTTTTTGATTCAGTGTCAATGCAGCCTGATTGATATCCTATCCCCTTTGCACCATGAATGCGGATGTGTTTTGTCAAGTCGGGGGATAATAAGGGGTCGGGAAGATTACTATCGTGCTCTTTCGAGGTCAAGAAAGTAGTAATCAACGACAACAAGGGTGGGGGGGGAGGGTGGGGGGGGGGGTTGGTTACTTACAAGTTTGTTGCTTCTCGCTATGCAGCCACTGCCTGCCAAGACCCATACGCTGAGCTCTCCCGCCCTTCTGTGCAAGGCTCCTGCCTGCTTAATGATTGACGGTTGCCATAACGTTGATTGAGGTAATACGTGGTTATCCATGTTCAGCTTTCTGGGTTGATGCCGATGCATGCTGGGCAAGGCAGCCGACAACCACAATTTTTTTTTGGGGGTGGGGGGGGGGGGGGTTGAGCTGAGGTCAGTGTATCCGGGCCGGTCTGGCTTCCGGAAATATTCTCCCCGAGCAGTTGCCGATCAGCGCTGTCGCCGCCCCGAAGTGACTGACCCGAAGTGACTGACCCTCCCCGGAACCCCACTCCGGCCTTTGCATCCATCAACAAATGCGAGGTCGTGCATGATTCATTCGTGATCGTGGACCCGCTGCTTAGCAAAATTTGACACCACTCGTTGCACTCAGCTGCTGTCAGCCGTTGCTTGTTCGGAGTGACACGATAGCTTCGAGGTCGCAGCCCAAGAGCGTTGACCACCGACTGCGATAAATTTACTACCTTCAGCAACAGCAATTGCCGGCGACGGGGCAATTGGCCATAAAAACATCAGGTTTATGACCATGCAGCCTTCGACAGCCAATGTACCCAATGTTCTTTCCGTCCTTTTCATCAAATGTGCTGACTGTGTCTTAGCTGAGGGAAAATCCTCCTTCCCAGTCGATTCAACCTCGAGCATCACTGGATACCCGTGCTGCTCAACTAAAAGAGAAGCTCATCCGAAATCGTGAGAAGAGCCGGGCACCTAAGAGGGAGACAGAGAACTCGTTGTCCTCACACATGCAATCCACCGCCCTGCATAGCCCGCCAGCTTTTCCTCTTGAGCAACCCCATCAGCCGTCTTTTATTGCAGATGATACGAATAATGTTGCAGCTCTGATCGCATCCGGAACGCCTAGCGAGTCGTCATCTCCTTGCAGTGGCGCGCCGGGGCTTGGCCTGAGCATCCCATTTACACCCACCAACAAGCCTCAGGCTACCGACCAGAGTGAGAACTCAAAGGAGACGTTGCGGAAGCCCTCGGGCACAGTCCCAGTGCCGAGCGCTTCCTCCGAGGAGGGCAAGGTACGGGTTGCCGAGGACAGTTGTATGCCTGCACGGGAAAGATCGAGCACCAACGGTAAGAACAATGAAGAGCACAAGGCGGTGCCATACGCGAAGCTCGAGCCCGTCGCTATGCAAGCAATGCAGAGTTTATTGGACCAGGTCCCCGACCTCAAAGAGTGGCTGGAGCTTACCGAATTCCACAATGTCGAATCACGACGGAGAAAGCTTGACCGTTATCGTCGTGCAAAGCGCCTCGCTGCCGAAAAGAGGAGGATCGAAGAGGAAGAGCAGAAACTGTTCGAAGAGGAGGAGCGCGACAGCAATGTCCAGCGGAAAAAGCGGGAATACGACGATGCGTGGGATGAGGAGAGGAGAGAGGGGCCTGGTCGCAATTTCAACGCCAGCCATCGCAGATTTAATGGTAATATTCCAAGGTCTCCAAGGGACAGAAGGCAGAACTTGAACAGTCGCAGAGGTGCTGGTGGTTACTCAGGCTATAGTCCTCGCTATGAGTATTAGTTGCTCAAAACGTAGTTCTGGAAACACACGATGGCCGAAATCACTTGGTGGAGCAGTGGTAAGTGGTTTTGCTCCTTCCACGCTCTTCTCACTTTTCACATTGACATCTTACAAATAAGGCCACATATTTTTTCCAATCAAAAGACCTATGCAACATCAAGGCACACGAGTGATTTATTATAGAAACAACGACTTATGCTCCTATTCTCCGCAGCTTTGGCATTTGAATCTGCTTGGCTGGTGTGATAGTATCGTGGTGCAGATCGGTTTTGACCGGCACATGAAGTAAGTTGGAATATTACCGGATGCTGAACAGAACATTTGCTTGAGAACTTGTCTGCTCCGACAATGTTGATTTGATCTTGGTATCTGCCGTACTTGAACTCTCACAACTTCCAGGTCTGGCCAAAAATGCAAGAAACCAATCGTGGTTGTTTTGTTCTGTCGCGTATCCCGAACTCGGGATTGGATCGCCCGGGCGGGGCCGGGCCGGGATGCAGGGCAAGCTGGCTCGGGGTGGAATTTATGGATACCCTCATTTCCCTTCAGCTCCACATCAAGAATGGACCCTGACTTCTGACGATCCACGGAACCTCAGATGACATGTTTATTTTCTTCTTGCAGAAATCCGCTTCCTCACATGCTTTTTCTGGTGGAAATGTGAAGCGGTCAAGAAGTTAATTACCCTATTCTCAACTTTTACATGGCGATTCTCTGATTATTATACTATACCGAAAACTATCGTTTGTTTGACGATTCTTCAGCGGGCAAGCAACCACATGATGATAATTAAATCCAGTCGAAATATATACTAGCGTAGCCATGGCCTCTCGCTACCGACCCCGGCAGTTCGAAAAGCATTGACGATTTTGGATTCAACAACCACAAACCATTGGACAAAACGATTCTCAACAACAAGGGTTTTTGAGCTCGAGAGCGGTGAGAGAAAAAAAGGTAAGGCCCCTGAGGAGGGAAATTCGAATGGACGCGATGTGTTGGTTTACCTTTTTGGAATTGCCTGTCATTTCGTGGATCGCTTGTCTTTTTTTCCCTTTGACATCATCATCATCATCACTCATCAATCATCATTCCATTTCTGGCGGCCTCGTTGTAAAAGATATCGCATCCAACCTTGACTCGCTCCATGTAAACGCACTCCATCGCCAGTAAAGAAAACAGATTATCTAAGAAAGGGAAAAAAAAAAAAAAATCAAAAAAATCAATTAAGAAATTCTTGAGTTTTTACTGCAGTGTTATTTTGTTTCCGGCAACCTGCAAAATCGTTCGGTACTCTCAGAGCCGTCACCCACAGCCAATCCGCCCCCCCCTCCCCCCCAAAGTCAACAATGGTGTGGGCGGGCCCCCTTTCCCGACCCTCAGTAGTGGAGAAGAAAGCGTCCTTCTCGCCCTCGCTGACGACCACAATCAACGACACGGACACGGAGCTCGAATACCACCCTCACCCAGGCAAGAGGCTCCCGCTGCCCGTGACGGCGCCCTCCCGAACCCGTTCCGCCAGGAGCCAGCGCAAGGTCTCGCCTTACCGCCCGACGACGGCCGACACCGACCCCGACATCCTCCCCATCCGATCAAAGGTCCAAAAGGCCACCCCCGCGCCCAATGCGAGACAGATAGCTTACCTGGTCCTGGCGTGTTCCTTTTTGCCTCTGATCATATCCGCCGCCATCAACTTCAGCATAGCCTACGCCATGTACCGCAGCTATGACAGGATCACCTTGTGGGCGTTCCCGTCCTGCCTGGCCGGGGACGCGGCCGTCACGATTGTTTTGACTTGCCTGGTCACTTGGTTCATCGAGTATTGCCTCGTGAGGAGGGATGTGAGGACCGGAGGCGTACCGCCGTTGGGGTGGATCAGGAAGCCCGAGGAAGACAAGTGCGGGATGGGAGGGAGGTTTGGGAGGTGGTTTCTTTTTGCGGATGGTTTGGGGGAGGGATGGGGGGAGTGGTTGCTGGGACAGCTGATGAGGATTGCCGTCTTGGTTGTGGGATGCTTGGTCGTGTTCTGGCCCGTGACTGTCGGGGTGCTGATTGCGATTGGAAAGAAAGACGGGAGGGATTGGGTGTATGAGGGTAGATGGACGCCCGAGTTGTTCAAACTGATTTTAGGGGGCGTCTTGGGGATGTGCCTAACGCCCTTGATGGCGGGGGTTTGGCTTTTGAGAGCCGGGTGGGGGTGTGAGTAGGGAATGTTCCAAAGAAGCGGACAGGGATCAAAAAAGGGAACAGACGCCCACACCAGATGAGAGAAGAAACAGGAACTGTCTGGAACAGAAATTGTAAAAGCAAATGGTAGTAATGGTGAACGCTAATACGATATGTACATAGATTAGGTTATTCATAATACATAAGTAATAGACAAGCCTCCTCATGCTGGAGGCAGGAATAAAGAGAACAGCACCCCCTGGATGGAAGCATAAATTATCATGAACTTGACAATGTGACTCGCTGTCTTGTTTCCTCGAACGAGCCGGCCAGCCAACCACCAGTACCAAAGAGGATACCCCGACGATATGCGCGTGATAATTTGGACGTGATACATGGTGATGGCGAGGGCGGCGAGCAGCACCTGTGTCACGGCGGCAGATTGAAGAAGCTTGGACAACTGACCCGACTCGTCGGCGCTCTTACAGGTGGCCACGAGTTGCGGGCTCGATGTCATCTGATCGACCCCTGACTTGGCCAGGATCGCGAGAATCGGAATAGCGAGAAGAAACAACGGGATGTTACCTGGGGTCCAGTACCGAAGAAACCCGGTATTCCTATACAAATGAAGTCCGCACAATCAGTAAAACCCTCCAAATGCACGGGGATCGGGCGTCGGAAGCTTACCAATAGTGTTCCTGCACGAAAGTGTAAATGCTTGGCAGCAGACTCTGACACCACGGCCTTAGCTCCCCCACGTCGGAAGCACCGGAACATAACCGCTGGTAAGCAACAGCCTGAGGGATGACCGACCCAGCAGCCACACAGACTCCACCTATACCCAAAGCGATCAGTCGGCGAACGGTATCTACCGGACGCCGATACAGGCTCGGGAGGCGCCGGAACACCTCGAAAGCAAAAGGAACCCCGTTCAGGATGCCGTTGCTCCGGAAAGCAGTAGCTAGCCCAAACAAGACACCCGACGCCACCAAGCCAGCATCTCGATATGCTGGCCGACGCTCATTGACGCAGCTCAGCGCAAAAAGCAGGTATCCAGAGAACGAGAGGAGGGCGAAGGAGCTCTCTGCATAAGGCGCAGACAGGAACATGCCAGCCGGGGAGAAGATATGCAATATTGCTGCCAACAAGGATATTTTCGCATTACCCAGGACCAGCTTGCCCAAACGGTACAGAACGAATACCGAGAGCAGATGAGCGGTATTGGCCACAAAGATCCCCGCCAGAGCTTCTTGCAGGGCACCTTCTCCTTCACTGTGCCCGGCAATCCCGACACTTCTCAAACCTTTCCATCAGGTTAGTCAGGAGGATCATGTGCCGGTTCTACGAGTCCAATTTCGCAAACTTACAGAAAAGAAGTCCTCTGACCACTATGGGCAACCCAGCACCAAAGGCCCATTCCTGCTCGAAGCGGTACCCCCGGCGAGCCTGAGTGACAAAGTAGATGGCATCCCAGCTGGTAAAGCGCGCGGTAAGCTGAGTTAGGAAACCCCCGTCATATGGGTGGTCATGACTATGACCAAGCTGCTGTTGGCCCGAGGCGTCCGCCGTTGCTATTACCGTTCCTCCCGCGCCGCTCTGAGCCTGAGGGCCTCTTACTACGAGGCTGCCCGATGTGTCATATGCCTCCCCTGCCAGAAGTGTACTGCCTATTGCGATTGCAAATAGGAAAGCCTTCCATGTTGCGAAAGTGGCTAGGAGGGTGAGATGAGGGTTTTCGGATCGCGGTGACGGTGTCCGTGCAGATGGTGCCTTGTTGTTCGGGCTTTTGTGAGATGCCGTCATGGTTTGGAAGGGGCTGAGGTGACCAGAGTGAGAAGTGGATCTTGAAATTAATTAGTACTGCTTTAGATTTGATATCCGTACATGGCAACAAGATTCGAAAAGACGTGGTTCTAAAATTGTAAGCACAGAAACGACTGTTCTCGATAAACCCGTCAAAACGGTCTTCCCGTTCGTTTCCGCTGTGCCGGTTTGACGCTGTTCTTGGAGGCTCAACCGTGAGGTTGCAATCTGGACGTTTCTGTGACAAGTGCCCGGGCCCACAGTTGAGTGTCACGTTCGGTTGGCCCCACTTGGGAACCGCTCGGGTTCGATCCGACGCGAAGCAAAAAACTGACAAGTAAAAAACGGTCGTTGCAGCCTTCATGTGTGCAGCAACCACAGAATGACAGCAGTCAGCCGCGTCGCGAGAAATGCTCGGACATGGTGTTCTGGTTGGAAGACGCGAGCAAGCATACACTACGCAAACTCATTTGATTCGCTGCGCGCCTCTCAGCTTATTAATGCCACCAATTTCCATTCTATCCATCCAACGTCTCCATTGAGGCAACATGTTGGATGGCTGTTTTTTTTTTTTTTCTTTTTTTTTTTTTTCTCGAAGCTGCCCGATGGTGGAGAGAAAGAGTTTCTAATTCCGCGGATTACCGTCCATTTCAATGTTTTGTATTGAACGAAACTAATAAAACCTGATTACATCACGGGCGGAGAAGTACTGTGTACAAACGGACATCGGGAAATTGATCCTCTCCGTCCCCGCGGGTCCATTGCAGTCCCCGTCAGCATCTGTCAACCCGGCTGTCTTGTGTCTCTGTCAACTATGCTATCTAGTAGGCAGTGGTTGAACTCTGCAGAACGATGTGATCACCTGGACCAAAATGCCTCCATCTGGACATGATCGCCTGGGGACTGCGCACAAGTCCGAAGTGTAAAATTTTGTCTTTGTCAAACTTGATACCTAATTAGAGATCACAGCAGATATATCAAGAGGCACCTCCCGTTGGGTTGCTGCATGTAACCCCACCTGGCCCCTGTAGCTCACCACCAAATCCCGGTCCGTAACAAGGCTTTGGGTCTCCAAACTTCTCGGTTGTCCTCTATTCAGGTGTTTCCTCCTCGCAGCCGAGCCGGCCCCGCCGTTAATAGAAGCAAAAAAAAAAAAAAAAAAAAAAAAAAAAAAAATATCGCTCAGATCGGTCTCAACCGGGCCGCTTCCAATTGCGCCGGTCTCTTGCCCGCTGGTCTGGGTCTGCATTTGACACCGCCTCTGCCAGCCGACAAGAAGGGTTGCGAATGCGAGCTGCGAGGAACTATTTTCTGCTTTTGGGTTAATTACATGTACATGCAGACAATTATTCTGCAGTAAGTTACAGATTCTAGCCAAAGAGTCCCGGCCACGCAGCGCTGACAGGCTCCTAGCCCAAGAAGAAAACCAGTGGGGCTCTCCATCCGCGGTCGCCACGAGGTATCGGGGTCCGCAGGGACCCACAACGACTGCTGTAGTGTATGTACTGTCATCCCTTGCCGATGACACCTGAGAGTGAGAGGGCACTTTCAGCTTTAACTGACAAAACCTCCCTTGCCTCCCGGGCATCGTCTCCTCCCCGCCCGCTTCTCTCCCCTCTGTTTCCATTGTGGCAACGGGTTGACATTTACGCTCTTTGCGAATTCGACATATTTTTGTTGTTCAAACCCAACACGCCCTTGGCTAACACTGTCAACAGCCGACATCCGACGGCGCCCGGTTGAAGTTGCACTAGCGTTTCCCGTTATATCCTACGATACCCGGCAAACGACTCGAGGTCTGGCTCGTTTTATTTACACTGCTTACACGACTCACATGGACCCAAAGATTACCATTGATCGAGGTTGATTGGCCCTGCTGGTGGAGTCAAGTCGTTCGGAAAGAGAAGTGGACTGTGGAGGCCCTGATATCGTTGTTGCAGGCTGCAGCAGTCACCAGACCACAAAGGTTATAGCTTCCGCAACGTCTAGACGTCCGACCGAACCGAACCTTTCCTATTATGCGGGCTGGTCCTGTATTCTTTTTTCCCTCCGCCGATCTTCCCTCCTCAGGATCTGCGAAAAAGATAAAGAAGAAATTTGGGAGGGACATCTAACCTTTGAAGACCATGATGTTTCTGCATTCTGGAGCAAGCATACATGGACACGAATTCTCGGGTCCTCAACAGCCCACCCATAACCTACGAAATCCACTTCTGCGGTCCGCCCTGATTACGCCACAGAAGCAACAGGGGAACGCCAATGGCAGCGCTCCGGCTCCCGTTCTTCGGCAACGCCCGGTTTCGGATTATATCCCAAGGCGCGCTCCGTCACCCGTTGTTAGGTTTCGGGAACCCAATGAAACACCTCCGGAAACGCCCATGACCCCCGAGGATCCATCGTCAGACTCCGACCTTAGTGACGCGGTGCCTTCGGTTGACGGTACGGCAGCGGTCCGGTCTCCCTCACGACCGCGCCGACAGAGAATCCCAAGGAAGAGCACCACTTACGGTCTCGGATATCCCACCCCAAGCTTGCTTGATCGAACCAAATATGTGCGGAAGGTGCTGCCCAGGTTGTTGTTGCAGCTTCAAAAAGTGTCGGAGGATGGCAGGCCGCGACCGGTTCTGGAGGTTTTCCCGTCATCGAGAATTGCTGGGCCGGTGATAGCACCCCGCTTAGCCAAGCGGTTTCCCGGAATATTTGGCGTAAAACACCACCTTGCTTACGATGATATTGTTTTGGTGAGGAGGGACGATGATTATGAGGAAACCGAGAATGGCGAGGCGGAGACCGAAGACGCGCTCGAGAAAAGGAGGCTCGTGGCAGTCTACAGCCCATTGCGACATTCCGATGACGCCGAGATTGTGCTGGACGACGGCTCTGTTTGGCTCGCCACACCGTTACCGAACGGGTCCTACGACTTCGTACATACTGACGCGGCCGGAGATACTACGACAGTACGATGGGCCCGCAGGCACAAGATGCTTTCTTCTCCGACCTTGGCTTCGGCGGCAGAACCAAGCACCCCGTCACCTATCACGTCAACACTTCGTTACACGTTTAGCATCATCAATCCCCTGACCAGACGACATCCAGTGTTGGCGACACTGACGCCGACTTCTCTCAACGTTCAAGACACCTACACCTCGGTAGCTCTTTCCTCAAGGCGGCATCGCCCCTCAAGGAAAGTGGACCGATCAAATTCAGTCAATACAACTACTCATTCAACGATGCACAGCGCCGCCATCTCCCCGACTCAACTCTCATCCCCAGGATTTTCTTCCGATGGAGAAAGCGACCATTGTCACGCTGACAGTCAATTCGCCCTCAGCGGAGGAGAATCGCTCAATCGGCCCGTGCATGTCATTGATGATAAAACCAAGATGCTCATCACGGTAACATCGCTTTGGGTAGCGCTTCGTTCCGGCTGGTCACCGAACCACACGCCCCACCACCATGAATTACTGACCTCCCCTTCCACAGCTTCACATGCTTCCCGTCTCGCCCGCAGCCGTCGAAACACGTGGGGAAGCCGAAGTTGCGCGTCAGAGGCGACGAGCATTCTCTCCACTGCCACAATAGAACCACCTTCGGCCAATCATCAAACTCCTACCGCTCTGAAACGCAACTCTTTACCTGCCCGGTGTTTATCTTTCGACAAAGAAAAGTTTTCCAGTCCAGTTCTCGATGCCTCCTCCCGCGCCTCGACACCAGCCTCTTCTATTGCACCTCGCAAAGCAACCAGCACCGGCGCAGCCTACATGCAGAGGAGGCTACAGGAGTCCTCCGAAACTCATACACCAATGGCGCCAGAGTCGATTGCTATCCCTCCACCAACATTAATCGAAACTAAGCTATCCGAGGAATCTAGCAGGCCTAGTCGCTGCCCAAGCGTGACGGTAAAAATGTTACCTGGGTCTAGGTGCGGAAGTTTAAAGTTAGGGACGGCTAGTAGAAGGAATTCTATGGCTGAGGACGAGAGTAAACCAAAAAAGAGGGGCTCAATTCTTGGAAAACGTGACTCGATTTTGGGGAAGCGCGATTCAATTTTGGGGAGGAACAGGAAAAGGGAGTTGGTGACGGAAAAGGACATGTATATGGGGATGGAAGGGAGCGATAAAGAGAAGAAAGGGATGAGGTCGAGGATGGTGAGGTGGGTTAAGGGGTTGGGCACTCGTTAGAAACCAAGTGCGGTTACGAAAAAGGGGGCAGTCAAGGTGATAGTGACTGGGAGAGATGGGACCTGGACGGTGGGAATCGATGGCGCTGTAGTTGCTCGTGGCGACGTTGGAAGGTTGATCCTGGGAAAGTAAAGAGATTGCGCGGGTCGTTTTGTGTGTATTTCTTGTGCGTGCATGGCGTTTTTTGCATCCAATTGGTGTTGGAGGGTTGCTCTTCATTTTGGACATGAAGCATATTGCATTGGCTATTGGGGTGTTTATAGGCGCACATTGTATAAAATACCACTCTGTCGTTGTTTTTGTTTTGTTTTTCTATCTCCCTCTCTCTCTTTTTTTTTTTTTTTTTTTTTAATTCAATATGAGTTGGAATGGAGACGCACATGTCACAATGAGGTAACTGAGTTAGTCTGACGATGAAATTGGTTGAGTGGCCGGAACTGTTGCGTATATTCGCAATCACTATTACGTAGCGAATGTGAATTGGGGGGTGGCACAGCGGTTCTGTTGGAGGCCTACACCATTGCTGGTACATACATGTATGTACGTACTGTATACACCTACAAGCCATGTAATACCCCCCACTGCATGTCAAGGGATCTTCAAGCTGCATGCAGTCTAATGCTTAAAAAAATCTGCTATTGGAGCGGAACTTCCATAAAAGAAAATAGATATAGAAAATAGTGTTATGGAACCTCTCTGATTTATTGAAATTAAACCAAGGTTTCAATTTCTTCTTTTTGTTATTATTTATATTTTGTCTTCCTATGTGGATCAGAAATGCCTTTTATGTTAACTAGAAATACAAGTATGATTTTTAAAGCGCTTTTTTTTTTTTTTTACCATTTGAAACATTCCCTCGTTTCCCCCCGGCCCCCCTCCAAAAAAAGAAAAAAAAAAAAGAAACTAAACAATTATTTTTTTGGAAGGAAAGATTAAATTAGTGTTAAGCTGTATGTTACATACATATGTACGATAATTTACATACACATAAATCAAGCGAGATCTTACCTCCGGCTTCGACCGAGTCCTTTTCTCCTCTCTTTTCCTTCTCCATTTTTTTTTTTCACAGATCATGTCAAAAATACCATTATGGATTGGGCCCCACACTAGATAGCCTAGAAAGCGTGCAAGTCATACCTTATTTCAAGTGACAAAGAAAAAAAGAAAAAAAAAATGAAAATATATCAGTATTGAGCGAAATGATTTCGCTGAAAAGAAAAAATGAAATTACTCTGGAGTTATTACCTGATGGAGTTTCAAAAAAAAAAAAAAAATTTTGGGCCTGGCGTCTTTAAAATTTTGATACAATGACTCCATTCAAGGTAGCAGTTCAGGGCGTTTAGCGATGTAGAAATCGCGTTCCAAGAATCTGAGCAAGCTTTCGGTAGAATTTGGCATCCTTGGGGCAGGAAATCCCCGCCCGGCCGTGTTTACATGGTGAACAAGACTGCGCGCGGCTTCTTTGCTTCCAGTCTCGTATACTTGTCAAGCTCTGGCTGCTCGGCCTTGTCGATTACCTAACTTGGCCAGTTTCCTCTGCCGTTATTTGCCGTGAATTTAGTTCCGTGGAGCGATACGTACTCCCCTAACAAACCACCAGGCTGACATCTCTCTGAAACGACGAGGTTCATCATGGAGAGAGCAACACACGGCGTGGTGGAGGGGCTGAACTTCACTACAACTCACTTTTATTGTTTCAAAGAATGCGAACATGTCCGTGTTTGTACTCCTTCCTAACATTTCCAAGTCGAACGTGGCTTTCTTTTCTGCTGAACTGATCGCTGTTGAGACCTCCTCTCGGCATAACAAAGTTGAAATGCAGCTTGCTCAAAAAATTCGTGGATGAGTGAATTTGGTTGCTCTATCAGTACGTTCAGTCTCGTGATAGGAATATGTGGAGGCTTGGGGATTGCTTCTGGAAGCACAACAGATTCAAAGGACTCACTCAGGCAATGCCTCACAAAATTAGTACCATTGCGGCTAGAATAGAGAATAAATGCCTGTCAACAAACTAGCCGAGAAAAGAAAACTAACAAGCCACTTATTTCTCAATCTCAGTCGAGGATTATCACAAATTCGTATTCCTTCGAGGCATCAAGCGTATACTTCGGTAAGGTTTCGGGCCCACATGATCCAGTACCCAGCCCATGATGAATCCAATCAAGCCTCACAACGGTATCAGGGCGTTTCCGATCATGCAGCTCGTAGGGATGCTTGCTTTCCTCCAAATCCTTGGCAGAATACGGTAGCGCAGAGAAGCTCGCCTCCGGCAGGTCTCCATAGCGTGCCCGAATCAAGCGTTCCGGTCCCATGGTGCGCGAATCCGACTTACCTCGAAATTCAACCCACCTAACGTCAGTTCGGTTACCTGAATCTTGCGGAAATTCGTAGTCAATCATAAGATCATCGATTGCGAGCTCCCAGGTCCCAACCAGTTGGCTCATCTTCTTGTCGCGATAGCTTTCTCCTGGCCCGCGACCATACCACTTTGCACTGCCGCATCCTTTAAGCGCCGTTACAAGTCCAAATCTACCCCAGGCCCTTGGGAGTAAATGTCCTGTTGGCTTTCCGTGAACTTGGATGGTAACGCAGTCAGCGGTGAAGCGATATGTCGCATTAACCTCCAATGCCCAGTTCATCGCCGGCGGCGCAATTCGGCCTTTGCTGGTAACCTCAATAACATCACCTTTTTGCGCCCATGACGAACTCACAACGTGGTATTTGGCTTGATGAACGCGTCGATTTATCCAATTCCATCCAAAGTCGCAGCCACGATCGTTGTCGGTCCGAGCGCGATAAATGTCGAAGGTCAAGGGTTCGGTGAGGATATTGGTGTTACCAAGCCTCCAAGTGTTGATAGCCCCGATGGTAAAGTCGAACTCCCATGTGATTCTTTTCCCTTGAATGGACAACACCATTGGTTTCACGATGTGGGCTGTTACAGGACTTGGGACTGCACCGATTTCGTGGAGGTATTCAAGGTTCTTTGCTGGCTTTAGCTGGATTTGGCCTGTTGCCGCTAGGTGGCCTGCTTCAGCCCAGCTTGTTGCTGCCGAAAGTCGAAACTCTAGGTTTAGATGAGAATCTGGCGTGCACCTTGATGGTAGTTGTGGGATGTGCAACAGTGTTTCGGCATGAGGTTTTATACCTGAATTTAGGTTAGTAAGGCATCCGTGAACGCTCCCAACCTATATCAACATACCTTTTGGCAGCTCGATCTTGCCCGCTGCCATGGTCCTTGCCTCATCCAAGACAGACCATCGGCATTCTAAATGGTCAAGGCTGATGAAATCGTACCGGTTGATGATCCGTACGTGATTACCGCCCTCGAGGCCAAGCGTCTGGACCGGCTCGATGGCCTTTTTGTACTCGATCAAACCGGGGGTCGGTGTATGGTCCGAGAAACAGAGGCCATCGAGCACAAAGTTGTAATCTGACACACGATAAAGTTAGGACTTCATTGTTCATTGGAGATACGGTGTGTGTGGCAGCCGTACCATTTGGATCATCACCAAAATCTCCGCCATAAGCGTAATACTCCCTCCCATCTTTCGTCTTTGTTCTTAGGCCATGATTCGCCCACTCCCACACAAAACCACCCATTAGCCGAGGGTACTTGTAGAAAAGCTCGATGTATTCCTTGATTGCGCCTGGGCCGTTGCCCATCGCATGGATGTATTCGCATAGCACAACCGGCTTGTCCCAGGACCTCTCCTTCGCATCCCTCTCCACGTCGGATACCGAGCGATACATGTAGCTGAATATATCAGCGGATTTTGCTCTCCAGTCCCCTTCGTAGTGGATCGGGCGACTTGTGTCAACGCTTTTGATGAATTTGTACATCGCTTGGTGGTTCCTCCCGTAGCCTGATTCATTCCCAAGCGACCAGATAATGATGCTCGGTCGGTTGAAGTCGCGCATGACCATCTGGCGAGCACGATCAATGTATGCTTCCTCCCACTCGGGATTATCCGATGCAAAGGATTCTCCATGCCCGCCTACCACAAAAAGCCCGTGGCATTCTAGGTCGCATTCGTCCAAAATCCAGATTCCCAGCTCATCGGCGAGCTCGTAGAGCCGGTGGTCGTTGATGTAGTGAGATGTCCTGATCGCATTGATATTGTGCTGCTTCATCAGTAATAAATCTCGTCTGAGGAAGTCGTATGGAACAGCCCTTCCCGAATCTGGATGATGTTCGTGCCTGTTGACGCCTCGAAGCTTGATGGGCTGTCCATTGACGCAAAATATTCCGTCGACGAGTGACACCTGACGGAAGCCAACCCTCTCGGCAACAACGCAACCGGGAATTGAAAGTACTAGATGATAGAGATACGGGGTCTCGGCCGTCCATTTGTGAGGCCTCTCAACAGCAATCTCAAACTCGACCGTCTCCTTCCCAGCTTTTGATGTGCCTGCAACTGTCGTCCCATCTGCATCAACAAGTCTCAGGGCCACTTCGGCCTCCGAGCTGAGCTTGACATCTACTTTGAGCGTCGCGTCTTCGAATTTGTCGTCCAGAATTGTCTGAATGTGAAGGTCCTGGAAATGCATCAAAGGAAATTTATGTAGCACAACATCGCGGAAGATTCCACTTAACCACCACTGATCCTGGTCCTCGATATATGATCCATTACACCGCTGGTAGACCTCGACCGCCAGCACATTGACCTCTTCGAACCGGACAAATCTTGTTATGTCAAACTCAGAGGGGTTTCGACTGCCTTGGGAATATCCGACTTGTTTATGGTTAACGTAAACACTGAACGCCGAGTCAACGCCCTCAAATCGAAGCCGGAGTTGGTGGTTCCTATCTTGGTCGTCAAGATGGAAGCCGGTTACGTAGCGGCCGGTCTCGTTGTCGTCAAGGGGCACATGGGGGGGATCTACCGGAAAGGGGTAGTTGATGTTGGTGTACTGTGGCCCCTTTCCGTGGCCTTGCAGCTGCCACATGCCAGGGACGCGGATCGAGGTCCATTGTGGATTGTCCACAAAGCTGGAGAGGGGTTGCTGGTGGAAATCAGTGGATCCCTGGAATGGAGATGGAGACAAGTTGAAGAGCCATTGTTGCTGGCCAGAAAGGAGCTGGCTCTTGGAGCGGGAGACATGGCGAGACAAGGCGTCATCGGCGTTCTCGTACACATAAAAGTGCGATCTGGGCGGCAGGGTGTTCCGGTGAATGACTTTCAGGTTGTTCCAGTCTGGAAACCGATCCGGGATTACGGGCTCCATTCCGGATTTCACATGGATGTAACTATCACTGTTTGCGGAAGAGACTTGCTCTTCTCAAGTCCTCGTCCCGGAGTGGCCAAAGCACCGGAGACGGCGGAGGAAGAAGAAATGCAGAGGAGACGGAAGGGCGACAGCCTCGAGAATGCGGTGCAATTCAGTTCACACAGTGTTGGGAGAAGGTGGGGAAAAAAAAAAAAAAAGGCACATGAAAAGAAAGAATCTGCAACCTCGACTTTGGGAAGCAGGAGCTGGTGACAGACTCACAGCTCGTGGAAGGTGAATGACCAAGGTCAGATGCACACACTCCCATCAGCACTCTCAGTTCCCCGCATAGGTACAGGAATGGACCAAATCGCAAGTGCGGGGGTGCACTCAGTGGAACGTTCAGGTGAAAGGGGCTTGGCATCTTGGCCAGACGCTGCAAGGCACTGTCCAAATATCGAAAGCCACATAGTGCATTTATCCAGCTCGCAGCAGAATAGGAAACAGCGAGGCCATCATCTTCCATGGCGGCACCGGGAACAAACACATGTCTGATCCGCAAATGCAGAGCCAAAGGCGCCAATCTCCCTTGCTTGCATATGCCGCCACATAACGAGGGGCAATCCTCCGAAGCAGACGCGCAAGGGCACCCCAGAAACACGGAGCCTCGACAACCGAGACCCGATCGTGGTAGCATTCTGGCGGAAATCCGGGAGACGAAATGGAAGGATGGCCTCGCCTCGATCAAGACTGATTCGTGGGATCTTCTCAACGGCCGACTCCATCATCAACCGTGGTCCTGGTATCATTGCACACCCATGGACCCGGGGCGCGGAGCGACGGGGAGCGACGGGGCGAGAGACGGGGCGATGCAAACGCACTCCGCCAAGGGGTCGCTTTTCAACCGGGTGGGCGAGTTCATTATATTAACTGCAATGGAATCCCGCTTTCTGTCTGTCATGTTTGGGTCTCTGTCGCCGCAACGTGCCTGTCATCCACCATGAGAGGAGCCGCCCGCCTGCTTCTTGCTGCGATTGCGGCCCCTGCGAGGGCTGCTTTCTCTTGGGAGAATGTCAACATTGGTGGAGGTGGTGGCTTTGTTCCCAGTGTTGTCTTTCATCCAACGGCCAAAGGAGTAGCTTACGCTCGAACCGACATTGGCGGTCTGTATAGGCTAAACGCCGACGACTCGTGGACTGCCGTCACCGACAGCCTGGCAACGAATGAGAGATGGGGACATTGGGGAGTTGACGCCCTCGCTCTCGACCCTCAGAATCCCGACCTGGTATATGCTGCTACGGTACGCACGCTTATATCCCCCTTCTCTGCTGCTCTGCGTTCTGTCTAACCAGGTGAACCGCCAGGGCATGTACACCAACTCATGGGACCCCAACCCGGGAGCCATCATCAGGTCCAAGGATCGAGGAAACACATGGGCCTCGACGGATCTCCCCTTCAAGGTCGGAGGCAATATGCCCGGTAGAGGCACTGGCGAGAGACTGGCCGTCGACCCTAAGAACTCTAACATCCTCTACTTCGGGGCGCGAAGCGGCAATGGCCTTTGGAAGAGTACCGATGCTGGTGTCACCTGGGCCAAGGTCAGCTCTTTCACCAATGGCGGAACTTTGATCCCTGATCCGAGTGATGTTGGTGGCTACAACGGTAAGATAATGCAGCATACGCTTCTCCTCCTTTGCTCATGTTGGGCCTAACACGAACTCGTCACGCAGGCGACAAGATTGGCCTGACCTTTGTCACCTTTGACTCGACCTCGGGACTTACCAACGGCGCGACATCGCGCATCTTTGTTGGAACTGCAGACAACATCACTGCTTCAGTCTATGTCTCAACCGATGCTGGAAGCACTTGGGCTCCCGTCGCGGGCCAGCCCAAAAAGTACTTCCCTCACAAGTGCAAACTTCAACCGACCGAGAAGGCTCTTTACCTGACCTACAGCGATGGGGCGGGTCCGTACGATGGAACGTCTGGAGCAGTCTACCGCTACGATATCACTGCGGGCACCTGGAAGGACATCACCCCCGTGTCTGGAGGAGATCTTTTCTACGGATTTGGCGGTTTGGGCGTGGATATCCAGAAGCCAGGAACTTTAGTGGTCGCGTCCCTGAATTCGTGGTGGCCCGATGCGCAGCTCTTCAGGTCGACCGACTCTGGAGCAACATGGTCACCCATTTGGGAGTGGTCTGCTTACCCCAATCAGAACTGGTACTACGGGCTCTACACCGACAACGCGCCCTGGATCAACGCCGGCTTCATCTCCCAGGACACCAAGAGGCTTGGATGGATGATCGAGGCTCTCGAGATCGACCCCCTTGACAGTGACCACTGGCTTTACGGTACCGGCCTTACTCTCTACGGCGGCCGTGATTTGACAAAGTGGGACACAACACACAATGTAACAATCAAGTCCCTGGCCGCCGGTATTGAGGAAATGGCTGTGCTGGGTCTGGCTTCTGCCCCTGGCGGCTCGGAACTTCTCGCGGCTGTTGGCGACAACGGTGGATTCACCTTCAAGAGCTCTACCGACCTCAAGACCTCTCCCAAGACGCCCTGGATGAACCCTTGGTTCACATCGTCCACTGACGTTGGTATGGCTGCCCCTCCCACATCGACCCAAGAAGCTGCACCGAGCTAACTCTAGATACAGATTACGCAGGAAACAAGGTCAGCAACGTTGTCCGCGCAGGACTTCAGGCCGGTTCCCCACAAGTTGCAGTGTCCAGTGATGGAGGTGCCACTTGGAACGTCCACTATGGTGCTGGCAACGCCGAGACTGGTGGCTCTGTCGCCTACTCGGCTGACGCAGACACGATTCTCTGGTCACCTAGTAACGCCGGCGTCCTCCGCTCCCAACATCAGAGCACATTCACGGCCGTCGCATCCCTTCCATCCGGCGCTGTCATCGCCGCGGACAAGCGCAACAATACCGTCTTTTATGCAGGCTCCGGCAGCGCCTTCTATCGTTCGACCGATACTGGTGCCACCTTCACCGCTGTTTCTTCCGCTCTGGGAAGCGCCGTCACGGCTGTCAAAGACATTGTCGCTCACCCGCTCGTTGCTGGTGAGGTTTTGGTGAGCACCAACGCTGGCCTGTTCCGCAGCACAAACTTTGGTGTCAGCTTCACGCAGATCGGCGCCGGCAAGATCAGCAGCACGGAGCATGTTTCTTTTGGCAAGGGTGAAGGTTCAAACTGGAACATCTACGCGTTTGGCACTGGTTCTGCCGGAGTCAAGCTTTACGCTTCTGCAGATACTGGAGCTACCTGGGTTGACATCCAAGGGACCAAGGGTCTTGGCGCCGCCTCTGCCAACAGGGTTGTTGGAAGCAGCAATGTTGCTGGTCAGGTTTACATTGGCACCAACGGCCGTGGTGTTTTATTTGCCAAGGGCGTTGTCGCCGGGGGCTCTGGTCCGTCGACTTCTGCGTCTGCTTCGCCCTTGACAACGACGAGCAAAGCCACGACGTTGAGTACATCGACTATCAAGACCACTTCGACGACCTCGTCTGCGGTTTCCACAAGCTCCAGATCAAGCTCGGTCACAACCACCAAAGCTAGCAGCACCAGCACCACATCCACAACCGTGGCCACCAGCACCAGCACCTCTAACCCTGGTCTAGCTCAGCGGTGGCAGCAGTGTGGCGGAACCGGCTATACGGGTCCGACTCAGTGTGTAGCCCCTTATGTCTGCACTGTCAGTAACCCCTGGTACTCGCAGTGCCTGTGATGGAATAGATACAAGATGAGATAAATGTAAATGAGATGAATATGGTGGATTTCAAAGCTTTGTATATATTATATCTCTTATCGGAACATATTACAGTCAATCGCTTAATGTGATGGCCATCGGACATACCCTTTTGGTGTATGTATATATGCACATATATATATCTATTGTCAATCCTTGTGCGTTCGGCACCTTAACAAGCTGTCGTTTTCGCAGATTTGTCTCAGGCAATTGTGTTAGACAGACTATTGTCTTCGTCCCTTCCATCTCTGGCCCGACCAGCTACATTCGTCACTCAATAGTAACGACTACACCAGCACAACAATTAAGAAGTAAACAATAGGAATATAACCCAAACATTTTGTATCTATTGTGAGTCCTTCATATTGTCTGTCTTATTTCAAAGCGGCATAACTTGTTTGTCTTGCTTTTTTTTTTTTTTTTTTCTCTCAACTTCCCAAAGCCACTCCTGCTACCTTCTAGCTCATCAACCTACTCTTGGACTGAGGATACAGTTGCCCTTTTCATTACTGAGCCACACAATCACAAATCTTCTTTCCTCCTTTATCAACGCATTGAGACAGCTTCCTTCTCTCTTCGCGCGCGATATTTTTATTCAGTCTATGGAAGGGCCTCGAGGTTAATCTATCTTCCTTTGAGCAAACAGCGTCACCAGCGCTTCCCCAAAAACATCTTCCGGAGTCTATCAACCTACCTAACCTATCTAACCGTCCCTTGGCGGAAAGAGAGCCTTTATGCTCTTCTCGTGAACCTTCTTCAAACCCAGACAGAGCCGTTCCATTTCCCTCATCCCCTTCCCTGCCTTAACAGCGAGCAACCAAGGTATATCGAGAACCAACAGATAAAAACCACTGGATTGCTCACTAAATGAAAATCTAGATGCCCTCCTTGTCTTCTGACCGGCGCCGCGCGTTGATGGCTCCGGCTTCCGGACGTTTTCCCCCCTACCACCGCAGAGGCGCCGCCACCGTTGCCGCTGCTCGCAACCGTTGGCTCAAGAAAATGGCTATGGAGAAGCTGAAGGGGCACCACACCCGCAAGATGGCCAAGCTCGCGGTTCGTCTTTGTGCTTTGCGGTCTTGCAACGCCAAGGTGAGTGATCCTGTCAAAATTTTGGTTCATCCGTAACCGAGTTCGATAACTAACGATTATGTTTTACTAGGTTCAAATTGCCAGTTCCTCCAAAACCATGCTGTCTGCTGGTGCTGTAGGCGCGCCTGAGCGTGAAATTAATTTTGTGTCGCGGAGAGCTGCGAATTGGGTCGGTAGACCTCAGGATGAGATCGTCCTGCTGAGCGTCGAGCGGGCTGGGATGGAGACTGAGGAGAGAGGTTCTGGAATCGCGGAGATTGCGGTTAGAGCCTCTTCCGAAACTTTGAACGGAGACTCTGTCCAGGTCAAGCTTGAGGAAGGGATCGAAGGGTTGGATGAGTTGTCTGCGCCGGTCGAGCAGGAGTTGGGTCGGTCCGAGCCTGAGCTTGGTCATGACCAGCCTGTGGCTGGGGCGATGGCAGGTGGGATAATGTCTGACAGCGAGGCTGATCAGGAGGAGGAGGAGGAGAAGGAGGACGAGGACGAGGAGGACGAGGAGGATGGGGGGGATATGGGCTCGCCAAAATCCAATGATGGACAAAAGGAGAATGACGATGACGATGACGATGACGATGACGACGACGATTGGGTTTCTGACGGGGAGAACGTTCGCGATGTCATCACCGGCGACCCAATCACTCCCAAGGGTATCCTCAAGGACTCGATGGCCAGATATGGCCGGATCAGAATCGAGCTGGGCTTGTCGGGAAATGAGCCCATTCCGTCTTATATCCAGGGGTCGGGGGACAGAGTGGTGTTTTGGAGGGCGGCCCTGGCGGACCGCCGGCAGAGGCTTCGAGAGTATCAGACGAGAATTGGAAGAGAGATTGATTATATTTCGCATGTGTTGCCCACGTTTGATTGAGATCTCGGTATTTAAGATACAGGGACCGTTTTGTTTTCCACACGCATCTTTTTTTTTTTTTTTTTTTTTTTTTTTTTTTTTTTTTTTTTTTGGTGAATTTTTTTTTTTTTTTTTGAAATATATAGAATTTATTTATATTTTTATGAGAGAAAAAAAAGTTAACAAAACAAAAAACACAAACCAACAAGAAACG